>SRLM01001932.1:0-23323 GCA_015708895.1 Populus ilicifolia | reverse complement strand
TATTAAAGAGTGAACAAGATAACAAATATAAAACATGTTAGTATCAAACATTAAAGTCCATGTTAAGTTTATACCATACTTATTCTTACACCATTAGTGTAACCTTTTCACCTTGACATAATTAACTTAGCTAGACATAATGAAAGAAAGAAAAATAGATAAACAAAATAAGAACATAAAAGTTAACTAAGCAAAGGAAAGGAAATGAAAGACATAAACTTGATATTAATAAAAACAAAGTATAAAGAATACAAAGAGAGAAAACAAGAGCATGATCTTGATCTGGAAACCAAGATACCTAAATGCATGGCAAATGCCTCCTTTAGCAAACAAGAGCATGATCTTGATCTGGAAACCAAGATACCTAAATGCATGGCAAATGCCTCCTTTTATAGGCCAAAATGGGGAACTATTGATTTGATGACTAATTGATGAGTAGATGGCCAACCCTTGACTTGGTGACAATCCTTATCTTCTCCTGTCTGCCCAAAACATCATTGATGATGTCAAAATTAGAGCCACTTGAAAACATGAAAGTTCTAGGAAATTGTCTCAGCTTTCTTGTGTAAAAAATTCAACTCATTTTAATATCTAGAACTCTAGATATGGCTAAAATACGAAACAGTGCTCGGGCTGAAGGACAGATTCAAGCTTCTTTGTTGTTGCAACAATTTGGACTTGAAAATGGCCGTTTTAGATCTTGGGCTCCATATGAAAGTTGTATGCCTATGTCTTACCTTTCCATCCATATAAAGTAGACCTAAATCTGAGATCTATAGCTCCAGATATGACCCAATTACCAAACAATGTAAAGGTTAGAGGATCCACTAATTGTATGTTAAACAAGTATAGTATAAACTCTTATTATTCAATTGGAAACCACATCAAAGGAGGTTCCAATCAAATTATAGATTATTAACATAATTACATTAGTCATCTTATTCGATTAATGCTAATACTTGTAAATTTCGTCAAGCATTCATGATTATAACATATGTTAACAACAAATTAAGTTCCTTTCATAGCTCAGGTGTCTGTTATTGACATGACTAAAAGATTAATGTCTTTTCCTAGGTGCAGAAGTGTCAAAGTAATAAATAACCCGGTAAGACTAGGTTGAACCATAGGGAGGTTAATTGTACAAATTATAAACAATAATGATAACAATAACAATAACAATAACAACAACTATAATAATAATAATAATAATAATAACAATAATAATAATAATAATAATAAATAAATAAATAAATAAAGAAAAAGAAGAAAACGAAAAGTTGATGACAACTTTGAGATCGTATGGATTAAACAAAGATAATAATAAATATCAAGATTAAAGGTTTCACTAATGGTATGTAAAACAAGTATAGTATAAACTCTTATTGTTTAACTAGAAACCACACATAAAGGAGGTTCCAATCAGATTATAGATTGTTAACATGATTACATTAGTCATCTTTTTCAATTAATGCCAATACTTGTAAATTTCATCAAGCATTCATGATTATAACTTATGTTAACAACAAATCAAGTTCCTTTCATAACTTAGGTGTCGGTTATACCATACAGTATGGGCTATAAAAGTGCCAAGCATTTGTTGTACCAATTGTTATACAACATAAATCGCGATTAGTCATTTAACAAACAAAGTATTAAAGAGTGAACAAAATAACAAATATAAAACATGTTAGCATCAAACATTAAAGTTCATATTAAGTTTACATTATACTTATTCTTACACCATTAGTGTAACATTTTCACCTTGACATAATAAACTTAGCTAGACATAATGAAAGAAAAAAATATATAAACAAAATAAAAACATAAATAATATAAGAGTTAACAAAGGAAAGGAAAGATATAAATTTGATATTAATAAAAGCAAAGCATAAACATTATAAAAAATACAAAGAGAGAAAGCAAGAGCATGATCTTGATCTGGACACCAAGATGCCTAAATACATGCAAAATGCCTCCTTTTATAGGCCAAAATTGAAAACTATTGATTTGATGACTAATTGATGAGTAGGTGGCCAACCCTTGACTTGGTGACAATCCTTATCTTCTTTTGTCTGCCCAAAACATCATTGATGACATCAAAATTAGAGCCACTTGAAAACATGAAAGTTCTAGGAAATTGTCTCAGCTTTCTTATGTAAAAAATTCAACTCATTTTAATATCTAGAACTCTAGATATGGCTAAAATACGGAACAGTGCTCGGGCTGAAGGACAAATTCAAGCTTCTTTGTTGTTGCAACAATTTGGACTTGAAAATGGCCGTTTTAGATCTTGGGCTCCATATGAAAGTTGTATGCCTATGTCTTACCTTTCCATCCATATAACGTAGACCTAAATCTGAGATCTATAGCTCCAGATATGACCCAATTACCAAACAGTGTAAAGGTTTGGATTACACCGACATCTCTTTTCTAAGTTTGATCATCTCTTTGCCTTTGCAATTGAAATTCTTAAAGTCATCAATCAATCCTTTCATTTATGTGATAGGCCTCCATTTAAAATGGATATTTACTATAAATTAAAGGTATCTTATATTACTAGATAGATTATTATAAAACGTACTTTAGTTAAGGAGTTATTGATACTTTAAGTGTAAAATGATAATATAAAACCATGATAAAAATACACTTTTGAGTACTAATCACACCCCCCAACTAGCTTATTACTAGTGCCTAGTAATCAAAGCGTTAAAATAGAAAAATAATTTGCAAATCCCATAAAGCAAGGTATTCATCATTTAACTTCCATTACTCTATCCAGATAAACAAACTCTTATTAGATTTATATACCAGCTCAATACTTCTTAACAACATATAATTATGGGGCTTTTCTTGGAAGAAAACAAAATTTTTATTCTAATGTTTAAGGTTAACTTTCTTGTGTTGAGATTATTATTTTTGTCTTTTTTTTTAATATACATATAATTCAAAACACCATGCATCTTTAACCCATGTAACGAGCTTTCAACTAATGACTCCCAAACCAATTGGTCTTAGGGCATTAGGTGTTAAGACACCCCTACAAGCTTAGTAACTCGGGTCGCAGATACTGATATCTAGATAGTGCAATGTTTGATTCCCTTAAGCTTTTCTCCTCAACCCATGTAACAAGAGACTACGAAACCAAACTTATCTACATTTTTATTATTATCATTTTTTTTCTTTTTCTTTTTTTTCTTCTCTTTCTTTTTTGTTTTTTTAATTGTATACTATCCATTTCCCTTAGTTGTTACCTTTAACAAAAGAACATAAATAATGTAATAATCTAATATGCAACCTACAATCATATGTTGAAGTGTGTGTGTGTGTAAATTAAGGTTTAAGAATACATGTTAAATAAGTATATGAGCCGACTTCAGTGATAACAATGCAAGAGTTTGTAAATCTAAATATTTGAAGAAGTATTATGATAGACCTTGTTACGAATGATTACTAAGATGCGTCTCAAGAGTCATAAAAGACTCTCCTTACTCTGGCATCATAGTAACAACCATTTTGCACATGCTTTATGAAATAGAAAACATAGTTTTTTTTTAGCTACTACCCTCCCCCCCAACTAAAACAAGACATTGTCCTCAATGTTTAAAGGTAGAAAGATAAAGTAAGGACATATCACCTGAAATAACGAACACTGACAAACCTGAAACACACTGAAAAAAATATAAGAAACAACAAAACACAATAATAAAACTAAAAGACACAAAGATTCACAAATAAAGGCTCAAATCCAATTTAAGCTTTTTACAGCTTTTCTTAATTGACCAATTTATGCGACTCATGGAAGGATCAATTACAGGAACGAAAGATTGTAGTTGGTCAATCAATTGTTTAGCAGTAGCTGCAGGGATTATGATTTGTAGTGTAGAAGATGTTAGAAATTCCTATTCCACAGCGTGATCAAGAAACGACAACAACTTGTCATAATAACCATTAACATTTAACAAACCTATGGGTTTATGGTGAATGTGCAGTTGGGCCCAAGAGGAAATATGAAATATCTCTTCCAATGTGCTTAAACCTCCTGGTGAAGCAATGAAGGCATCAACATGATTAAACATTGCATTCATTCGAGCTGACATTGTAGAGACCTGAAGTTCCTCTCCAATTGTTTTTCCAATGATGTCCCCTTGTGCTAAAGCTTCGGGGATGACCCCCAAAACTTGACTACCTCCTAAAAATGCAGCTATTGACACACCTCCCATTAACCCAAGACTCCCTCCTCCATATACTAAATGAATCTTTCTCTCAGCTAGCACTTGACCAAGATGATTTGCTGATTCTAAAAACTCTTTTTCTTTTCCAGGATTAGATCCACCGAAAACACAAATATTTCTTATGTGATGACTTGTGATGACCTTAGAAACTTGCCATTTCTACACACTTCAGTATTTGTTAAATGTATGGGTTGAGTAGAAATGAAAGGAAGAAAAAGAGGGTTTTATAGATGAGAAATTAGAAAGACAATCATACCACCTATATGTAGGCCAGCTAGTGTCTCACACACACACACACACACTCTCTCTCTCTCTCTTTATTTATTTACTTTTAAAAACAGCATGTATATGAACAAGTAGTTGTGAATGTGACTCATATCTTCCCTTGGTTTTACGTCCAAGAACGTTTTAAACGCCCTCTATGGGTCGGGGATAGGCTTCCCATCTAGTTTTCTTAAAAATTGGCAAACAGGGTTTTTCTTAATCAGATTCCTAAGACTAAGTCGATCATGTTCTTTATGAAATAATGACCATAAATCATGAATTGCACGATGCACATCTCCACTAAGATGCGTCTTAAGAGTCAATAGAAGGTTATTTAAAAACTCCTTACTTAGGCCATCCTTAATGATATTTTATCTTTATGCTTTATAGATACCATTTCTAAAGAACGACATTGTGTATTACAAGTCCATCTAGCATATCGATGACAAACTTTCAATCATTTTGCACGACGTTTCTTTGCAAAAGTGCTTTTACCTGTTCCAGGCATGTGTGAAATGAAGGAGTTAAATGACTCATCTGATAATCGAACTTTTGCTTCAATCAACCAGCGAATATCTTCAGGAATTCCATGGTTCATTAACAATCTCAATCTTGCACATCTAGCACGATAAATTTTTGTAATCGCATTCTGAGGCAGAGCGGGAAAATACTTTTTTAATTTTACAAGATTAATGTCCATTTTCAAATAAGAATTGGAAAAGAAATTCAAAGAATTGGACAAATGTATATACAAATATCAGTTATTATGGGAAACTAAAAGAACTGACTTAAGTCACGGAGTACTGTTATCCGCCATTTGATCGGGGTAAGAGAAACTAGCAAAAATCACTCAAAAAGAAAATAATAATAATCAATCTTTAAATACAAGATCACCCAATTCAATATAGTCATGTTCAACTGAAAAATTATCAAAATAAACTTTCAGACGTTGTCCATTTACCTTGGAAACATTGCCATTCTTTGAATTCTCGATGTTGCAGGCCCTATATGGATACATATGTTTCACAATAAAAGGATCGCTCCATCTTGATCTTAATTTTCCAGGAAATAAATCCAATCGAGAATTATAAAGTAAGACTTTTTGACCAACATTGAATGTTTTTCTCAATATATTGTTGTCATGAAACTCTTTGATTCTTGCTTTATGAATTCTTGAATTTTCATATGCATCAGTTCTTATTTCCTCAAGCTTATTTATTTGTAATTTTTGCAGTTGACTAGCATCATCCAGATTTGAATTGAAAGCTTTAATAGCCCAATAAGCTTTATGTTCAAGTTCCACAGGCAAGTGACAAGGTTTTTCATAGACTAGTCTATAAGGTGACATACCTAATGATGTTTTATAAGCAGTTCGATAAGCCCAAAGTGCCTCATTAAGTCTTAAAGACTAATTTTTCATATTAGGGTTCACTGTTTTCTCCAAAATATGTTTGATCTCCTTATTAGCAAGCTCTACTTGTCCACTTGTTTGAGGGTGATAAGTGGTGACAACTTTATGTGTGATTCCATATTTCTTCATTAAAGACTCAAATGGCTTGTTGCAGAAATGTGTTCCACCATCACTTATTATGGCTCGAGGGACTCCAAATCGACTCAAAATATTTTCTTTCAAAAACTTTATCACTATTTTGTGATCATTGTTTCGACTTGGAATTGCCTCTATCCATTTTGAAACATAATCTATTGCAACTAATATGTATAAGAAACCAAATGATGGAGGAAATGGACCCATGAAATCTATACCCCAACAATCAAAGATCTCAATGACAAGAATAGGATTTAAAGGCATCATGTGACGTTTTGAAATTGATCCCAACTTTTGACAATTTTCACAAGACTTGCAGAATGCATGTGAGTCTTTGAACATGGTGGGCCAATAAAATCCACTTTGTAAGATTTTTGCAGTTGTCTTTCTTGATGAGAAATGGCCCCCACATGCCCTAGAATGACAAAATTTAATGACACTACTTACCTCATTGTCAGGAATGCATCTTCAAAATATTTGATCAGGACAATATTTGAATAAATAAAGGTCATCCCAATAAAAGTTCTTCACTTCATTCAAGAACTTTCTTTTATCTTGGGTGCTCCAATGAGCTGGCAATTGTCCTGAAATAAGAAAATTGACAATATTAGAAAATCAAGGCATTGTAGAGACAGAAAGTAAAGATTCATCGAGAAAGTAGTCATCAATTGGTGTGATGTCAGTTTTCGAATCTGTTGTCAATCTTGACAAGTGATCTGCGACAACATTTTCGCTGCCTTTCTTATGTTTGATTGTGATATCAAATTTTTGAAGTAACAAAATCCACTGCACCAATCTAGCCTTAGAATCTTTCTTAGAAAGAAGATATTTCAATGCTCCATGATTACTAAAAACAACAACACGCGAACCAATAAGATAAGACCTGAATTTTTCACATGCAAATACTACTACAAGTAATTCTTTTTCAGTGGTGGTATAATTTATTTGAGCACTATTTAAAGTTTTACTTGCATAGTAAATTACATAAGGTTTCTTATCTTCTCTTTGTCCCAAAACAGCACCTACGACATAATCACTAGCATCACACATTTCAAAAGGTAATGACCAATCAGGAGGTTGAATGACAAGAGCACAAGTAATCAAGTTTTTAAGTTTAACAAAGGCTTTTTCACAATGTTCAGTCCATTCAAAAAAATTATCCTTTGTTAGAAGGTTACTTAAGGGCTTAGATATTACGCTAAAATCTTTGATGAACCTTCTATAAAAACTAGCATGTCCTAAGAATGATCTAACATCTTTAATAGATTTTGGTGTTGGCAAGTTTGCAATTAACTCGATTTTAGATTTATCAACCTCAATTTCTTTTGATGAAAGAATGTGACCAAGTACAACGTCGTTTGTTACCATAAAGTGACATTTCTCCCAATTCAGCACAAGATTCTTCTTTTCACACCTGGCCAAAACCTTTTCTAAGTTAGTCAAACAATCATCAAATGAATCGCCAAAAACAGAAAAATCATCCATGAAAATCTCAAGAAAATTTTCAACCATATCACTAAATATACTAAGCATGCATGTTTGAAATGTTGCTGGTGCATTGCATAATCCAAAAGGCATCTTTCAATATGCAAAAGTACCAAATGGACATGTTGATTAGTACTCAAAAGTGCATTTTTATCATGGTTTTATATTATCATTTTGCACTTGAAGTGTCAATAACTCCTTATCTAAAGTATGTTTTATAATAATTTATCTAATAATATAAGATACCTTTAATTTGTGGTAAATGTCCATTTTAATTGCAGGCCTATCACATAAATAAAAGGATTGATTGATGACTTTAAGAACTTCAATTGCAAAGGCAAAGAGATGATCAAACTTAGAAAAGAGATGTCGGTGCAATCTAAATCGGAACACTATTTGGTAATTGGGTCATATCTGGAGCTATAGATCTCAGATTTAGGCCTATTTTATATGGATGGAAAGGTAAGACATAAGCCTACAACTTTCATATGGAGCCCAAATCTGAAAAGGCCATTTTCAAGTCCAAATTGTTGCAACAACAAAGAAGCCCGAATCTGTCCTCCAGCCCGAGCACTGTTCCGTATTTTGGCCATATCTGAAGTTCTAGAAGTCAAAATGAGCTGAATTTTTTACATAAGAAATCTGAGACAATTGCCTAGAACTTTCATGTTTTCAAGTGGCTCTAATTTTGACGTCATCAATGATGTTTTGGGTAGACAAGAGAAGATAATGATTGTCACCAAGTCAAGGGTTGGCCATCTACTCATCAATTAGTCATCAAATCAATAGTTCCTAATTTTGGCCTATAAAAGGAGACATTTGCCATGCATTTAGGCATCTTGGTGTCCAGATCAAGATCATGTTCTTGTTTTCTCTCTTTGTATTCTTTGTAGTGTTTATGCTTTGTTTTCATTAATATCAAGTTTATGCCTTTCATTTCCTTTGCTTTGCTTTGTTAACTTTTATCTTATTTATGTTCTTATTTTGTTTATCTATTTTTCTTTCTTTCATTATGTCTAGCTAAGTTAATTATGTCAAGGTGAAAAGGTTACACTAATGGTGTAAAAATAAGTATGGTATAAACTTAATATGGACTTTAATGTTTGATACTAACATGTTTTATATTTGTTATCTTGTTCACTCTTTAGTACTTTGCTTGTTAAATGACTAATCTTGATTTATGTTGTATAACAATTGGTACAACAAATGCTTGGCACTTTCATATCCCATACTGTATGATATAACCGATACCTGAGCTATGAAAGGAACTTGATTTGTTGTTAATATAAGTTATAATCATAAATGCTTGACGAAATTTACAAGTATTAGTATTAATTGAATAAGATGACTAATGTAATCATGTTAACAATCTATAATCTGATTGGAACCTCCTTTATGTGTGGTTTCCAATTGAACAATAAGAGTTTATACTATACTTGTTTGACATACCATTAGTGGAACCTCTATCCTTGATATTTGTTATTATCATTGTTAATCCTTCCTTTAATATCTCATCATCATCATCTTCGTTTTCTCTTTCTTTACTACTACTACTACTACTACTACTATTATTGTTGTTGTTGTTGTTGTTGTTGTTGTTGTTGTTATTGTTGTTATAGTTATTATTATTGTTGTTGTATTGTTGTTATTTATAATTTGTACAATATCCTCCCTGTGGTTCGACCCCGGTCTTGTCGGGTTATTTATTACTTCGACACTCCTGCACTTGGGAGAAGACATCAATCTTTTTGTCGTGTCACATGTGAAAGTAGTCTTCTCTTGATCTTCCAATGCAATTTCAATTTGATTGTAACTCGAATAGCTATCTAGGAAATAATAAAATTCATGACCTACAACTCTTTCTAGGATTTGATCCATGAAAGGTAATGGAAAATGATCTTTTCTAGTCATTGAATTAAGTTTTCTATAGTCAATGCACATGCGCCAACCGGTAACAGTTCTAGTGGGAATTAACTCATTGTTCTCATTTGTTATCACAGTGACTCCAAACTTCTTGGGTACAACTTGGGTAGGACTTACCCATTTGCTATCAAAAATAGGATAAATGATTTCATTATCTAGAAGCTTAATGACTTCATTTTTCACTACTTCTTTTATATTAGGATTTAGCCTTTGTTGCATTTCTCTAGAGGGTTTAGCATTTTCCTCTAAATAAATTCTGTATGTACAAATCAAAGGACTAATTCCTTTTATATCAGCTATGGTCCATCCTAATGCATTTTTGTGCATTTTCAGAGTTTGTAATAACTTACCTTTTTGATGTGCATTAAGTTTGGAAGAGAGTATTATCGAAAAAGTTTCATTTTCTCCCAAAAATGAGTTTGAGATTTGATGGCAATGGCTTCAAATCAGGTTTGGGTGGTTGAACACTTGAAGGTATGGATTTAATTGATCGTGGTGGCAATTCCTCAATTTGTGGCCTCCAATTACTTGTCTTTGATTCTTCCTGAAACTAATCATTTGTAAATTATCAGATTCATCAATCTCAATTTCACTAGAAGTGGTTGGAAATTGATCGTGAATTAATTTTTCAGTAAAGTCCACTTCCTGTAAATCATTATCATCTCTAGGTTGCTTACAAATGTTGCAAATATTCATTTCCAATGTCATGTTTCCAAATGATAGCTTCATCAATCCATTCCTACAATTAATCAATGCGTTAAAAGTTGCAAGAAAAGGATGTCCTAAAATAACAGGAAATGAATTACATACTTCAATAGGTTGTGTGTCCAAGATAATAAAATCCACAGGATAAATGAATTTATCGACTTGTACTAACACATCTTCAATTATTCCTTTAGGCACTTTTAGAGATCTATCAGCAAGTAAAAGAGTTATAGAAGTTGGTTTTAACTCACCTAGATTGAGACTCTGAAAAACTGAATATGAAAGTAAATTCACACTAGCACCAAGATCAAATAAGGCTCTTTTAATTTTATGCTCTCCAATAAAGCAAGAAATTATAGGACAACCAGGGTCTTTATATTTCAAAGCATTATTGTTCTGAAGAATAGCACTTACTTGTTCGACTAGAAAAACTTTCTTTTTCACATTAAGTTTCCTCTTCACAGTGCATAGATCTTTAAAAAATTTAGCATAGAAAGGAATCTATTTAATAGCATCCAGCAAAGGTATATTGATTCTTACCTGTTTGAAAGTTTCAAAAATTTCAGAGTTGTGATTGACTTTTCTTTGTTTGGTCATGACTTTAGGAAATGGAAGTGCTGACAGAAAATCACTCTTTTCTTTGTAATTTTCAAATTCAACCCCTTCCTTACCCTTAGAGATTGACTCATCATCTTTCTCATAAGGTTCAAGAGAGGGTTTTACAATAACCTTACCATTGCGAAGAGTAGTTACTGATTTGACTTGATCCATGTGTTGGTTTCTAGAACTACTTGCATTTGCATTGTATTGCCCTTTGGGATTTTGTTATAGTTGAGATGGAAACTTACCTTTCTCTTGGAAACTAAGAGCAGTTGTTAATTTTGGAAGAGTATTTTAAAATCTGTCATGTTTTGAGCAAGTTGAGTATTGATTGTCTCTTGCTTTTCAATGAATGCATGTAATGTTTCCTCAAGATTTCTTCTAGAAGGTGGAGCATAAGGAGGTGCATATCCATGAGAATTTTGGAAATTATGGTGTGCTTGAAATGGTGGTTGTGAAGTTTGTGCATTGTTGTTCTCACTCTTCCAACTAAAATTTGGATGATTTCTCCAACCACGGTTGTATGTTTGTGAGTATGGGTTATGGTTGCCCTTTTAGAAATTATTTAAAACATGAGCTTGTTCATGGAGACATTCCTTAAAAGAAGGCAAGATTGGACAATTATTGGTTGAGTGTTCATTTGTTTCACATATTTGACATGCAATGTTTTCAAGAAATTTTAATTAACCACTCTTTTTCAATTCTAGTGCCTCGACTTTTCTAGCTAAAGATGTAAACATGGCTTGATGGTCATGATCTTCCCTAAGGTTGTACATACATCCACTAGATGTATGAGGTTGAGGTTTACTCGATGCCTCATAAGTACTCGCGGTGTCCCTATTTTAAGCATTTTCAGCTAATAAGTCAAAGTACTCCATTGCTTCATCAGGGTCTTTGTCTTCAAAAGTTCCATTGCACATCAATTCAACCATTTGCCTATCTTTAGGTGTTAACCCTTCATAAAAATGTGAAACTAATCTCCATGTTTCAAAACCATGATGAGGGCAAGTACTAAGCAAGTCTCGATACCTATCCCAACATTGGTAAAATGTTTCTCCTGGTTTTAGAGTGAAATTGGTGATTTGTCTTTTGAAAGAGTTTGTTCTATGAGATGGAAAAAACTTCTTTAAAAACGGTTGTTCCATGTCATCCCAAGCACGAATGGATCCTAGTCTCAAATTTTGTAGCAATGTTTTAACTTTATCTTTTAATGAAAAAGGAAAAAACTTTAATATGATGGTTTTCATGCTACAATTTAAATTATTACATGTGTTACAGACCTCCTCAAATTCCTTTAAATGCAAGTACGGATTTTTCAATTCTAAACGATGAAAAGAAGGTAAAAGTTGAATAATGCCTGGTTTAAAATTAAAATGAGATGCATCGGGAGGAAAAACTATGCATGATGGTGCACTTGTTCTTGTTGGATTCATGTGGTCTCTAAGTGTTCTAGCATGATTATTCTCATTATGAAGTGATTGATTATCTTCTTCAGCTATTTTTTTTGAAAATGATGAGAATACCCTACAAAGTCTACCACTTGATGTACGTGATCACACTCTCATGCACGTGTAGAAATAGAATAAATGGAAAAGAAAACAAAAGAAGAAGAAACAAGAAAAAAGAAACAAAGTTATATACAAGAAAAGTGAAAAGAGAAAAAAAAATTATAATTTATACAAAACTTACCTCCTCGGCAACGGCGCTAAAAGCTTGACACGACTAAAAGATTAATGTCTTCTTCCAAGTGCAGGAGTGTCGAGGTAATAAGTAACCCAGCAAGACCGGGGTCAAACCACAAGGAGGTTAATTGTACAAATTATAAACAACAATGATAACAATAACAATAACAATAACAACAACTATAATAATAATAATAATAATAACAATAATAATAATAGTAATTATAACAACAACAAGAAAAACAACAACAACAACAATAATAATAAAGAAAAAGAAGAAAAAGAAAAGTTGATGAGAACTTTGAGATCGTAAGGATTAAACAAAGATAATAACAAATATCAAGGTTAGAGGTTTCACTAATGGTATGTCAAACAAGTATAGTATAAACTCTTATTGTTCAATTGGAAACCACACATAAAGGAGGTTCCAATCAGATTATAGATTGTTAACATGATTACATTAGTCATCTTATTCAATTAATGCTAATACTTGTAAATTTCATCAAGCATTCATGACCTAAATTCATGACATAAATTTGATATTAATGAAAGCAAAGCATAAACATTATAAAAAATACAAAGAGAGAAAACAAGAGCATGATCTTGATCTAGACACCAAGATGCCTAAATGCATACAAATGCCTCCTTTTATAGGCCAAAATTGGGAACTATTGATTTGATGACTAATTGATGAGTAGGTGGCCAACCTTTGACTTGGTAACAATCCTTATCTTCTCTTGTCTGCCCAAAACATCATTGATGATGTCAAAATTAGAGCCACTTGAAAATATGAAAGTTCTAGGAAATTATCTCAGCTTTCTTGTGTAAAACATTCAGCTCATTTCGACTTCTAGAACTCCTGATATAGCCAAAATACTGAACAGTGCTTGGGTTGGAGGATAGATTCGGGCTTCTTTGTTGTTGCAACAATTTGGACTTGAAATGGGCTTTTTTAGATCTTGGGCTCCATATGAAAGTTGTAGGCCTATGTCTTACCTTTCTATTCATATAAAGTAGACCTAAATCTGAGATCTATAGCTCTAGATATGACCCAATTACAGAACAGTGTTCCAGTTTGGATTGTGCCGACATCTCTTTTCTAAGTTTGATCATCTCTTTGCCTTTGCAATTGAAGTTCTTAAGATCATCAATCAATCCTTTCATTTATGTGATAGGTCTACATTTAAAATGGATATTTACCATAAATTAAAGGTATCTTATATTATTAGATAGATTATTATAAAACGTATTTTAGTTAAGGAGTTATTGATACTTCAAGTGCAAAATGATGATATAAAACCACGATAAAAACGCACTTTTTAGTACTAATCAGTTATACCATACAGTATGGGCTATGAAAGTGTCAAGCATCTATTGTACCAAGTATTATACAACATAAATCAAGATTAGTCATTTAACAAAAAAAGTATGAAAGAGTGAACAATATAACAAATATAAAACATGTTAGTATCAAACATTAAAGTCCATATTAAGTTTATGCTATACTTATTCTTACACCATTAGTGTAACCTTTTCACCTTGACATAATAAACTTAGCTAGACATAATGAAAGAAAGAAAAATAGATAAACAAAATAAGATAAAAGCTAACTAAGTACAGATTTTATATTAATGAAAGGCATAGACTTTATATTAATGAAAACAAAGCATAAACATTGCAAAAAAAACAAAGAAAGAAAGCAAGAGCATGATCTTGATTTGGAGATCACAATGCCTAACTGCATGGCAAATGCCTCTTGTAGGCCAAAATTGGAAACTATTGATTTGATGACTAATTGATAAGTGGGTGACCAACTCTTGACTTGGTGATAATCCTTATCTTTTATTGTTTGCCTAAAACGTCATTGATAACGTCAAAATTAGAGCCATTTGAAAACATAAAAGTTGTAGGAAATTGTCTCAGCTTTCTTGCATAAACAATTCAACTTATTTTGACTTCTAGAACTCCAGATATGGCCAAAATACTAAACACTACTTGGGTAGAGGAGAAATTCGGGCTTCTTTGTTGTTGCTACAATTTAGACTTGAAAATGACCTTTTTAGAATTGGGCTCCATATGAAATTATAGGCCTATGTCTTACCTTTCCGTCCATATAACGTAGATCTAAATCTGAGATCTATACCTCTAGATATGACCCAATTACTGAACAATGTTCTGATTTGGGTTGCACCAACATCTCTTTTCTAAGTTTGACCATCTCTTTATCCTTTCAATTTCAGTTCTTAAATTCATCAATCAATCCTTTCATTTATGTGATAGGCCTGCATTTAAAATGAATATTTACCACAAATTAAAGGTATCTTATATTATTAGATATTTTATTATAAAACATGCTTTAGTTAAAGAGTTACTGATATTTCAAGTGCAAAATGATGATATAAAACCTTGATAAAAATGCACTTTTAAGTACTAATCAAAGGTCATGATCTTCCCTAAGGTTGTACATACCTCCACTAGATGTATGAGGTTGAGGTTTACTCGATGCCTCATAAGTACCCGCGGTGTCCCTATTTTAAGCATTTTCAGCTAATAAGTCAAAGTACTCCATTGCTTCATCAGGGTCTTTGTCTTCAAAAGTTCCATTGCACATCAATTCAACCATTTGCCTATCTTTAGGTGTTAACCCTTCATAAAAATGTGAAACTAATCTCCATGTTTCAAAACCATGATGAGGGCAAGTACTAAGCAAGTCTCGATACCTAGCATTTTCAGCTAGCAAGTTTGAGGACTCCATTGCTTTATCAGGGTCTTTATCTTCAAAAGTTCTATTACACATCAATTCAACAATTTGTTTATCTCTAGGTGTTAACCCTTCATAAAAATATGAAACAAATCTTCATGTTTTAAAAGCATGTAGTAGTAGTAGTAGTAGTAGTAGTAGTAACAACAACAACAACAACAATAAAGAAAAAAAAGAACAACAAGAAGAAGAAAATCAATTATCTTGTTCACTCTTTAATACTTTACTTGTTAAATGATTAATCTTGATTTATATTGTATAACACTTGGTACAACAAATGCTTGGCACTTTCATAGCCTATACTGTATGATATAACCAACACCTGAGCTATGAAAGGAACTTGATTTGTTGTTAACATAAGTTATAATCATAAATGCTTGATGAGATTTACAAGTATTAGCATTAATCAAATAAGATGACTAATGTAATCATGTTAACAATCTATAATCTGATTGGAACCTCCTTTGTGTGTGGTTTCCAATTGAATAATAAGAGTTTATACTATACTTGTTTGACATACCATTAATGGATCCTCTAACCTTGATATTTGTTATTATCATTGTTTAATCGTTACATTAATATTCCATCTCAAAGTTCTCATCATCATCATCTTCTTCTTCTCATTCTTTTTTTTCTTTATTATTGTTGTTATTGTTGTTGTTGTTGTTGTTGTTGTTGTTGTATTATTGATATTTATAATTTGTATAATTAACCTCCCTGTGTTTCGACCTCGGTCTTGCCGGGTTATTTATTACTTCGACACTCGTGCACTTAGAAGAAGACATCAATTTGTTAGTCGTGTCACCTATACTCATAAATATATAACCCTAGTTGGAGAAATCACCCAAATTTTTATTGGAAGATTGATAATACTAATGCACAAACTTCAAAACCATTGTTTCAAATACACCATAATTTTCAAAATTCTAATGGATATGCACCTCCTTATGCTTTATCTCCAATAATTTTGAGGAAACTTTGTATGTATTTATTAAAAAGCAAGAGACAATCAACATTCAACTTGTTTAAAGCATAACAAATTTTAAAGATACTCTTGCAAAATTCACATTTGCTATCAGTTTTTAAAAGAAAGGTAAGTTTCCATCTCAACCACAATAAAATCTCAAGGGGGGATACAATACAAATGCAAGTAGTTCTAGAAGTTAACACATGGATTAAGTCAAATCAGTCATCACTCTTCATAGAGGTAAGGTTATTGAAAAACCCACTCTTAAACCTTGTGAGAAAGATGATAAGTCAATCTATATGGGTAAAGAAGAGGTTGAATCTAAATATTATAAGGAAAAGACTGATTCCTCACCAATACTTTCATTTTCTCATGCCATGACCAAACAAAGCAAAGTTAATCATGATTGTGAAATCATTGGGACTTTCAAACAGGAAGAAATTATGGATGAAAAAGGCATCAGAAATGTTGTCGCGAATCATTTGTCAAAATTGCCAATAGATTTGACATGTGACATCACATCAATCGATGATTACTTTCCTAATAAATCGTTATTTTCTCTTAGTTCAATGCCTTTATTTGCTAAAAATATCAATTTTCTTGCTCCAGGACTTTTGCCAACTCATTAGAGTATTGAAGACAAAAGAAAATTTTTGAGCGACATGCAAAATTTTTATTAGGATGACCCTTATTCAATTATTGTCCCGAACAAATATTTTAAAGATACATTCTTGATAATGAGATAAATAGTGTCATTAAATCTTATCATTCTTAGGCACGTGGGGAGCATTTCTCGTTAAAAAATGGACTCCAAAAATCTTTCAATGTGGCTTTTATTGGCCCACCATGTTTAGGGATGACACAACAAAAAGATTGATGTCTTCTCCCAAGTGCAGGAGTGTCGAAGTAATAAATAACCCGGTAAGACCGGGTTCGAACCACAGGGAGGTTATTGTACAAATTATAAATAACAATAATAAAACAACAACAATAATAACAATAATAATAATGATAATAGTAGTAGTAGTAGTAGTAGTAGTAGTAGTAGTAGTACTAATAATAATAATAATAATAATAATAATAATAATAATAATAATAATAATACTAATACTAATAATAACAATACTAAAGAAGAAGAAGATGAGAACTTTGAGATGAAATATTAAAGTCAAGATTAAACAATGATAATAACAAATGTCAAGGTTAGAGGTTCCACTAATGGTATGTCAAACAAGTATAATATAAACTCTTATTATTCAATTGGAAACCACACATAAAGGAGGTTCCAATAAGATTATAAATTGTTAACATGATTACATTAGTCATCTTATTCGATTAATGCTAATACTTGTAAATCTCGTCAAGCATTCATGATTATAACTTATGTTAACAACAAATCAAGTTCCTTTCATAGCTCAGGTGTCGGTTATACCATACAGTATAAAAATGTTAAGCATTTGTTGTACCAAGTGTTATACAACATAAATCAAGATTAGTCATTTAACAAGCAAAGTATTAAAAAGTGAACAAGATAACAAATATAAAACATGTTAGTATCAAACATTAAAGTCCATATTAAGTTTACATTATACTTATTCTTACACCATTAGTGTAACCTTTTCACCTTGACATAATTAACTTAGCTAGACATAATGAAAGAAAAAAATAGATAAACAAAATAAGAACATAAAAGTTAACTAAGTAAAGGAAAGGAAATGAAAGACATAAACATAATATTAATGGAAGCAAAGCATAAACATTACAAAAAATACAAAGAGACAAAGGAAGAGCATGATCTTGATGTGGACACCAAGATGCCTAAATGCATGGCAAATGCCTCCTTTTATAGGCCAAAATTAGAAACTATTGATGATTAGTACTCAAAAGTGCATTTTTATCATGGTTTTATATCATCATTTTGCACTTAAAGTATCAATAACTCCTTAACTAAAGTAAATTTTATAATAATCTATCTAATATTATAAGATACTTTTAATTTGTGGTAAATGCCCATTTTAAATGCAGGTCTATCACATAAATGAAATGATTGATTGATAACTTTAAGAATTTCAATTGCAAAGGCAAAGAGATGATCAAACTTAGAAAAGAGATGTCGGTGCAATCCAAACCAGAACACTGTTCGGTAATTGGGTCATATCTAGAGCTATAGATCTCAGATTTAGGTCTGCTTTATATGGATGGAAAGGTAAGACATAGGCCTACAACTTTCATATGGAGCCCAAGATCTAAAAAGGCCATTTTCAAGTCCAAATTGTTGCAACAACAAAGAAGCCCGAATCTGTCCTCTAGCCTGAGCACTGTTCAGTATTTTGGCCATATCTGGAGTTCTAGAAGTCAAAATGAGCTGAATTTTTACACAAGAAAGTTGAGACAATTGTCTAGAACTTTCATATTTCAAGTGGCTCTAATTTTGACGTCATCAATGATGTTTTGGGTAGACAAGAGAAAATAAGGATTGTCACCAAGTCAAGGGTTGGCCATCTACTCATCAATTAGTCATCAAATCAATAGTTCCCAATTTTGGCCTATAAAAGTAGGCATTTGCCATGCATTTAGGCATCTTGGTGTCCAGATCAAGATCATGCTCTTGTTTTCTCTCTTTGTATTTTTTGTATTACTTATGCTTTGCTTTCATTAATATCAAATTTATGTCTTTCCTTTCCTTTGTTAACTCTTATATTATTTATGTTTTTATTTTGTTTATCTATTTTTCTTTCTTTCATTATATCTAGCTAAGTTTATTATGTCAAGGTGAAAAGGTTACACTAATGGTGTAAGAATAAGTATAATGTAAACTTAATATGAACTTTAATGTTTGATGCTAACATGTTTTATATTTGTTATCTTGTTCACTCTTTAATACTTTGCTTTTTATATAACTAATCTTGATTTATGTTGTATAACACTTGGTACAACAAATGTTTGGTACATTCATAGTTCATGCTGTATGGTATAACCGACACTTGAGCTATAAAAGGAACTTGAGTTGTTGTTAACAAAAGTTATAATCATGAATGCTTGACGAAATTTACAAGTATTAGCATTAATTGAATAAGATGACTAATGTAATCATGTTAAAAATCTTTAATCTGATTGGAACCTTCTTTATGTGTGGTTTCCAATTGAACAATAAGAGTTTATACTAGTTTGACATACCATTAGTGGAACCTCTAACCTTGACATTTGTTATTATCATTGTTTAATCTTTGCTTTAATATTCTATCTCCAAGTTCTCATCATCATCATCATCTTCTTCTCTTTCTTTATTACTACTACTACTACTACAACTATTATTATTATTATTGTTGTTGTTGTTGTTGTTGTTGTTGTTACTATTATTGTTGTTGTTGTATTGTTGATATTTATAATTTGTACAATAACCTCCCTGTGGTTCGACCCCGGTATTGCCGGGTTATTTATTACTTCGACACTGCTGCACTTGGGAGAAGACATCAATCTTTTTGTCATGTCAATTGATTTGATGACTAATTGATGAGTAGATGGTCAACCCTTGACTTGGTGACAATCCTTATCTTCTCTTGTCTGCCCAAAACGTCATTGATTACATCAAAATTAGAGCCACTTAAAAACATGAAAGTTCTAGGCAATTGTCTCAGCTTTCTTGTATAAAACATTCAGCTCATTTCAACTTCTAGAACTCTAGATATGGCCAAAATATGGAACAGTGCTCGGGTTGGAGGACAGATTCAGGCTTCTTTGTTGTTGCAATAATTTGGACTTGAAAATGACCTTTTTAGATCTTGGGCTTATATGAAAGTTGTAGGCCTATGTCTTACCTTTACATCCATATAAAGTAGACCTAAATCTAAGATCTATAGCTTCAGATATGACCCAATTACCGAACAGTGTTCTGGTTTGGATTGCACCAACATCTCTTTTCTAAGTTTGATTATCTCTTTGCCTTTGCAATTGAAGTTCTTAAAGTCATCAATCAATCCTTTCATTTATGTGATAGGCCTGCATTTAAAATAGACATTTACCACAAATTAAAGGTATCTTATATTATTAGATAGATTATTATAAAACATACTTTGGTTAAGGAGTTATTGATACTTCAAGTGCAAAATAATGATATAAAACCATGATAAAAATGCACTTTTAAGTACTAATCACACCCCCCAACTAGCTTATTACTAGTCCCTAGTAATCAAAGTATTAAAATAGAAAAGCAATTTGTAAATTCCACAAAGCAAGGTATTCATCATTTAACTTCCATTACTTTATCTAGATAAACAATATGTAGATAGTGCAATGTTTGATTCCCTTAAGCTTTTCTCCTCAACCCATGTAACAAGCGTTGGCCTAATAGCTCCCAAGTCAGTTGACTTTAGGGTGTTAGGTGTTAAAACACCACTTCGGGCTTAATTGCTTAGGTTAGGGAGGCTACGAAACCAAACTTATCTACATTTTTATTATTATCATTTTTTTTCTTTTTCTTTCTTTCTTTTTTTTTCTTTTTCTCTTTTTTTTTTGTTTTTTTATATACTATCCCTTTCCCTTAGTTGTTACCTTTAACAAAAGAACATAAATAATATAATAATCCAATATGCAACCCACAATTATACGTTGAAGTGTGTGTGTGTAAATTAAGGTTTAAGAATACATGTTAAACAAGTATATGAGCAGACTTAAGTGATAACAATGCAAGAGTTTGTAAATCTGAATATTTCAAGAAGTATTATGATAAACCTTGTTACGAATGGTTACTAAGATGCGTTTCAAGAGTCATTTTAACAAAAGAGCTCCTTTACTCTTCCATCCTAATAACAACCATTTTGCACATGCTTTATGAAATAGAAAACATAGTTTTTTTTTAGCCACTACCCTCTCCC
Organism: Populus ilicifolia; assembly: GCA_015708895.1. Taxonomy (NCBI): domain Eukaryota; kingdom Viridiplantae; phylum Streptophyta; class Magnoliopsida; order Malpighiales; family Salicaceae; genus Populus; species Populus ilicifolia. The sequence goes on along the minus strand of SRLM01001932.1, from coordinate 2,284 downwards.
CCTAACTAAAAGAAAACATTGTCCTCAATGTTTAAAGGTTGAAAGATAGAGTATAGAAGATATCACCTGAAATAACAAACACTAACAAACCTAAAACACACTGAAACAAATATAAGTAATAACAAAACATAATAATAAAACCAAAAGACAGAAAGATTCACAAATGAAGGCTCAAATCCAATCTAAGCTTCTTACGACTTTCCTTGGTTGACCAATTTATACGACTCATAGAAGGATCAATTACAGGAATGAAAGATTGTAGTTGGTCAATCAATTGTTCAGCAGTGGCAGTAGAGATTATGATTTGTCGTGCAGAAGATGTTAGAAATTCCTGTTCCACAGCGTGATCAAGAAAAGACAACTTATCATAATAACCATTAACATTTAACAAACCTATAGGTTTATGGTGAATGTACAGTTGGGCCCAAGAGAAAATATGAAATATCTCTTCCAATGTGCCTAGACCACTTGGTAAAGCAATGAAGGTATCAGCATGGTTAAACATTGCATTCATTCGAGCTGACATTGTAGAGACCTGAAGTTCCTCTCCAATTGTTTTTCCAATGATGTCCCCTTGTGCTAAAGTTTCAGGGACGACCCCCAAAACTTGACTACCTCCTAAAAATGCAGCTATTGACACACCTCCCATTAACCCAAGACTGCCTCCCCCATATACTAAATGAATCTTTTTTTTCAGCTAGCACGTGACCAAGATGATTTGCTGATTCTAATAACTCATTTTCTTTCTTAGGACTAGATCCACCGAAAACACAAATATTTCTTATGTGATGACTTCAGGAACTTGTCATTTCTACACACTTCAGTATTTGTTAAATGTGTGGGTTGAGTAGAAATGAAAGGAAGGAAAGGAGGGTTTTATAGATGAGAAATTAGAAAGGCAATCATACCACCTATATGTAGGCCAGCTAGAGTCTCTCTCTCTCTCTCTCTTTATTTATTTATTTTTTTAAAAAAAGCATGTATATGTACAAGTAGTTGTGATTGTGGCTCACATCTTCCCTTGGTTTTACGTCCAAGAACGGCTTAAACGCCCTTTATGGGTCGAAGATAAGCTTCCCATCCAGTTTTTCTAAAAACTGGCAAATAGGGTCTTTTTTAGTCAGATTCCCAAGACTAAGTCGATCATGTTCTTTATGAAATAGTGGTCATAAATCATGAATTGCACGATGCACATCTCCACTAGGATGCATCCTCAATGAATTGTATTTTATCTTCACGGTTTATAGATACCATTCCTAAAGAATGACATTGTGTATTACAAGTCCATCTAGCACATCGGTGACAAACTTTCAATCGTTTTGCACAATGTTTCTTTGCAAAAGTGCTTTTACCTATTCCAAACATGTGTGAAATAAAGGAGTTAGAGGACTCACCTGATAATCAGACTTTTGCTTTAATCAACCAGCGAATATCTTCAGGAATTCCATGATTCATTAACAATCTCAATCTTGCACATCTAGCACGGTAAATTTTTATAATCGCATTTTGAGGCAGAACGGGAAAATACTTTTTCAATTTTGCAAGATTAGTGTCCATTTTCAAATGCGAATTGGAAAAAAGATTCAAAGAATTGCACAAATTTATATACAGATATCAGTTATTGTGGGAAACTGAAAGAACCGACTTAAGTCACGGAGTACCGTTATCCGTCATTTGACCAGAGTGAGAGAAACTAGCAAAAATCACTCAAAAAGAAACACAAAAACAATGTGAGAAAAATAAAATAATCAACCTTTATCTATAAGATCATTCAAACCAGTTGATTCATTTTCATTAGGAAAATTATCAAAGTAAGCTTTCGAATGATGCTCATTTTCCTTAAAATCATTGTCATTTATTAAATTCTCAATATCACAGGCCCCATAAGAATTCCTCCATCTTGGTCTTAGCTCTCTAGGGAATGCATAGAGTTGAGAATTATAAAACAAAATGTTTTGACCAGTATCAACTTTTTGACAATTTTCACAAGTTTTGCAGAATGCATGCGTGTCTTTGAACATGGTGGGCCAATAAAATCTATTTTGAAAGATTTTTGCAGCAGTCTTTTTTGATGAAAAATAACTTCCACATGCATCAGAATGACAAAGTTTAATGACACTACTTACCTCATTGTCAGGAATGAATCTTAGAAATATTTGATCAAGACAATATTTGAATAAGTTAGCGTCATCACCATAAACGTTCTTCACTTCATTCAAAAACTTTTCTTTGTCTTGTGTACTCTGACACGACAAAGAGATTGATGTCTTCTCCCAAGTGCAGG
>SRLM01001931.1:11533-32154 GCA_015708895.1 Populus ilicifolia | reverse complement strand
ACAAAAAAAAAACAAAGAAAGAAAAAAAAAAGCAAAGAAAGAAAAAAAAAGCAAGAAATAAAAAAAAATATAGATATTTCTCTAGTTGCTACCTTGTTTGTGTTGCTGAGAAGGGAAGATTACAAGTTGAGTTTTTGCATGAATCAATTATGTTGGTTGCACGATACATATGACTGAATTTGGAAATTTTGTATAGACGTTTGATTTAGAGAATGTACGTATGCTTATTTTTCTTTATTTGCTATTGTGTACACTAAGTTAAAGATACCAATGTTTGCATGATAGGTCCTTCAAGTGTGATGAATCGAGCTTAATTATAATTGTTATTCTCTTTTTTTCAAAGGTTTTGTGTTTTGTTTTGCTTGAGGACTAGCCAAATCTAAGTTGGGGGGTGTGATTGTGCATCAAAAGTATCATTAAGTCTCTTATTTTACATATGTATTTATTGTTTTTATTTGGTCTTTTTATAATAATTGATGTGCTTTTTAGTAATAAAGTTTGTTTTAATGTTTCGATAGCTTTTTGGAGCTTAAATGAATTAATTCAGGAAATTCAACATTGGAATTTAGAACAAAGAATTGAAGAGACATATAGTTGAAGATTGAAGCAAATCTTGGTTCAAATAAGTTCTCCAAATTTGTCCTAAAAATCAATTTTATTCCAATTCTAGAAAAGAATATCTAGAATAATAGGTATATTTCAAGCCCAAACTTGCCTTATGTTATGTGCAAACTTCAACCATTAAACCTTCAAGGTTTCAATGTCAATCTTAGCCTAAATAATAGGTATATTTTGTAGGCTTATTTGATACTTAAATTCATCCCCAAATCACCCTTAAACTCAGCCCCAAATCAGCCCTAAATCAACCTTCAAATCAGCCCAAAAACAATCCATGATCTTACATGTCCACACAACAACAATTGATTTATTTTGGGTAATTCATTGATCCAAGAAGGCAAGCACATGGATGGAAAGCTGGAGGGGATATTTTTACATTATTTTGGGTCAAAAAGAAGAAAGAGATAGCTCATAAATGAGGAAGAAAAACGTGCACCAAAGTGGTTGCAAAGCTGTCCTGATTTGATGTTTCAGAACACCTTTCGGTGTTTTGTCCATACCTTTTGACTTAGATGTCAAAATGAGCTGTTCTTTAATGATCTGGAAAGGTGACAGAATTGCCTATAAATATGTCTCTAATAGACATCTCGAGAGGAGGCTTGGAAAAGGGTCAAATTGCTGTCCAAAGTTAGAGTCAGATTTGTGTCCGAGTTTTTTCTGAAATTGTGTTGTGTTCTTCTTCATAGATTTCGGTTCTTTAGTTTGTAAAACTTATTATTTCAGTTTGATTCAAGTTATTTCATGTTTGTTGAAGTGTTCTTATATAAAATCATGATTGGCTAATCTCTTTCTTGGATCCAAATCAAGGATGATGGTGATTGAGGTGAGTTCTTTAGGATATGAATGAATCTTAATGTTTATCTTCTTATTTTCTTCATGAATGATTTATTATTGCAAAGAAATTTTATAAATCATATAGGTAATGTTATAATCTTGAATTTTTATGCACAAACTTTAGTTTTGGTATAGACATTGTTTGATTCAATGTCTTACTTAATATGAAAGTACTTGTTCATTCTTAAGCAATAATCAATTTACCTTGAAAAAATCAATAGGAGAAACTAGCAAAAACAAAATCACTCAAAAAGAAAATAATAATAATAATAATAATAATAATAATAATCAATCTTTATATAAAGGATCACCCAATTCAATAGAGTCATGTTCAACTGAAAAATTGTCAAAATAAACTTTCAGACGTTGTCCATTTACCTTGAAAACATTGTCATTCTTTGGAATCTCGATGTCGTAGGCCCCATATGGATACACATGTTTCACAATAAAAGGACCACTCCATCTTGATCTTAATTTTCCAGGAAATAAATGCAGTCGAGAATTATAAAGCAAGACTTTTTGACCAACATTGAATGTTTTTCTCAGCATATTCTTGTCATGAAACACTTTGATTCTTGCTTTATGAATTCTTGAATTTTCATATGCATCATTTCTTATTTCCTCAAGCTCATTTATTTGTAACTTTCGCAGTTGACTAGCATCATCCAGATTTGAATTAAAAGCTTTAATAGCCCAATAAGCTTTATGTTCAAGTTTCACAGGCAAGTGACAAGGTTTTCCATAGACTAGTCTATAAGGTGACATACCTAATGATGTTTTATAAGCAGTTCGATAAACCCAAAGTGCATCATTAAGTCTTAAAGACCAATCTTTCCTATTAGGGTTTACTGTTTTCTCCAAAATGTGTTTGATCTCCCTATTAGCAAGCTCTACTTGTCCACTTGTTTGAGGGTGATAAGGGGTGACAACTTTGTGTGTGATTCCATATTTCTTCATTAAAGACTCAAATGGCTTGTTACAAAAATGTGTTCCACCATCACTTATTATGGCTCGAGGGACTCCAAACCGACTTAAAATATTTTCTTTCAAAAACTTTATCACTGTTTTGTAATCATTGTTTCGACTTGGAATTGCCTCTATCCATTTTGAAACATAATCTACTGCGACTAATATGTACAAGAAACCAAATGATGGAGGAAATGGACCCGTGAAATCTATACCCCAACAGTCAAAGATCTCAATGACAAGAATAGGATTTAAAGGCATCATGTGACGTTTTGAAATTGATCCGAACTTTTGACAATTTTCACAAGACTTACAGAATGCATGTGAGTCTTTGAACATGGTGGGCCAATAGAATCCACTTTGTAAGATTTTTGCAGTTGTCTTTCTTGATGAGAAATGGCCCCCACATGCCTCAGAATGACAATTTAATGACACTACTTACCTCATTGTTAGAAATGCATTTTTGAAATATTTGATCAGGACAATATTTGAATAAATAAGGGTCATCCCAATAAAAGTTCTTCACTTCATTCAAGAACTTTCTTTTATCTTGGGTGCTCCAATGAGCTGGTAATTGTCTTGAAACAAGAAAATTGACAATATTAGCAAACCAAGGCATTGTAGAGACAGAAAATAAAGATTCATCGGGAAAGTAGTCATCGATTGGTGTGATGTCAGTTTCTGAATTTGTTGTCAATCTTGAAAAAAGATCTGCGACAACATTTTCGCTGCCTTTTTTATCTTTGATTGTGATATCAAATTCTTGAAGTAACAAAATTCACCGCACCAATCTAGCCTTAGAATCTTTCTTAGAAAGAAGATATTTCAATGCTGCATGATCACTAAAAACAATAACAGGTGAGCCAACAAGATAAGACCTAAATTTTTCACATGCAAATACTACTGCAAGTAATTCTTTTTCAGTGGTGGTATAATTCATTTGAGCATTATTTAAAGTTTTACTTGCATAGTAAATTACATAAGGTTTCTTATCTTTTCTTTGTCCCAAAACAGCACCTACGGCATAATCACTAGCATCACACATTATCTCAAAAGGTAATGACCAATCAGGAGGTTGAATGACAGGAGCACAAGTAAGCAAGTTTTTAAGTTTAACAAAGGCTTTTTCACAATGTTCAGTCCATTCAAAAAAATTATCCTTTGTTAGAAGGTTACTTAAGGGCTTAGATATTACGCTAAAATCTTTGATGAACCTTCTATAAAAACCAGCATGTCCTAAGAATGATCTAACATCTTTAATAGATTTTGGTGTTGGCAAGTTTGCAATTAACTCGATTTTAGATTTGTCAACCTCAATTCCTTTTGATGAAACAATGTGACCAAGTACAATGCCGTTTGTTACCATAAAGTGACATTTTTCCCAATTCAGCACAAGATTCTTCTCTTCACACCTGGCCAAAACCTTTTCTAAGTTAGTCAAACAATCATCAAATGAATCGCCAAAAACAGAAAAATCATCCATGAAAATCTCAAGAAAATTTTCAACCATATCACTAAATATACTAAGCATGCATCTTTGAAATGTGGCTGGTGCATTACATAATCCAAAAGGCATCCTTCGATATGCAAAAGTACCAAATGGACATGTGAAAGTAGTCTTCTCTTGATCTTCCAATGCAATTTCAATTTGATTGTAACCCGAATAGCCATCTAGGAAACAATAAAATTCATGACCTGCAACTCTTTCTAGGATTTGATCCATGAAAGGTAATGGAAAATGATCTTTTCTAGTCATTGAATTAAGTTTCCTATAGTCAATGCACATACGCCAACCAGTAACAATTCTAGTGGGAATTAACTCATTGTTCTCATTTGTTATCACAGTGACTCCAGACTTCTTGGGTACAACTTGGGTAGGACTTACCCATTTGCTGTCAGAAATAGGATAAATGATGTCATTATCTAGAAGCTTAATGACTTCATTTTTCACTACTTCTTTTATATTAGGATTTAGCCTTCGTTGCATTTCTCTAGAGGGTTTAGCATTTTCCTCCAAATAAATTCTGTGTGTACAAATCCAAGGACTAATTCCTTTTATATTAGCTATGGTCCATCCCAATGCATTTTTGTGCTTTTTCAGAGTTTGTAATAACTTACCTTCTTGATGTGCATTAAGTTTGGAAGAGAGTATTACCGGAAAAGTTTCATTTTCTCCCAAAAATGAGTATTTAAGATTGTATGGCAACGGTTTCAAATCAGGTTTGGATGTTAAACACTTGAAGGTATGGATTTAATTGATCGTGGTGGCAATTCCTCAATTTGTGCCCTCCAATTACTTGTCTTTAATGCTTCCTGAAAATAAATCATTTGCAAATCATCAGATTCATCAATCTCAATTTCACTAGAAGTGGTTGGAAATTGATCATGAATTAATTTTTCAGTAAAGTCCACTTCTTAAATGCAAGTATGGATTTTCCAATTCTAAACCATGAAAAGAAGGTAAAAGTTGAATAATGCCTAGCTTAAAATTAAAATGAGATGCATCGAGAGGAAAAACTATGCATGATGGTGCACTTGTTCTTGTTGGATTCATGTGGTCTCTAAGTGTTCTAGCACGATTATTCTCATTATTCTCATTATGAAGTGATTGATTATCTTCTTCAGCTATATTTTCTGAAAATGATGAGGATACCCTATAAAGTCTACCACTTGATGTACGTGACCACACTCTCATACACGTGTAGGAATAGAATAAAAGGAAAAGGAAAATAAAAGAAGAAGAAACAAGAGAAAAGAAACAAGAACATAAAAGTTAACTAAGTAAAGGAAATGAAATGAAAGGCATAAACTTCATATTAATGAAAACAAAACATAAAGAATACAAAGAGAGAAAGCAAGAGCATGATCTTGATATGGAAACCAAGATGCCTAAATGCATGGCAAGTGCCTCCTTTTATAGGCCAAAATTGGGAACTATTGATTTGATGACTAATTGATGAGTAGATGGCCAACCCTTGACTTGGTGACAATCCTTATCTTCTCTTGTCTGCCCAAAACGTCATTGATGACGTCAAAATTAGAGCCACTTGAAAACATAAAAGTTATAGGCAATTGTCTCAGCTTTCTTATGTAAAACATTTAGCTCATTTTGACTTCTAGAACTCCAGATATGGCCAAAATACCAAACAGTGCTCGGGCTGGAGGACAGATTCGGGCTTCTTTGTTGTTGCAATCATTTGGACTTGAAAATGGCCTTTTTAGATCTTGGGCTTCATATGAAAGTTGTAGGCATATATCTTACCTTTCCATCCATATAAAGTAGACCTAAATCTGAGATCTATAGCTCTAGATATGACCCAATTATCGAACAGTGTTTCGGTTTGGATTGCACCGACATCTCTTTTCTAAGTTTGATCATCTTTTTGCCTTTGTAATTGGAGTTCTTAAAGTCATCAATCAATCCTTTCATTTATGTGATAGACCTGCATTTAAAATGAACATTTACCACATATTAAAGGTATCTTATATTATTAGATAGATTATTATAAAACGTACTTTAGTTAAGGAGTTATTGATACTTCAAGTGCAAAATGATGATGTAAAACCATGATAAAAATGCTCTTTTGAGTATTAATCAACAACCAGGGTCTTTATATTTTAAAGTATTATCATTCTAAAGAATGACACTTACTTGTTGGGCTAGAAAGGTTTTCTTTTCTACATTCAGTTTCCTCTTCACAGTGCATAGATCTTTCAAAAATTTAGCATAGAAAGGAATCTGTTTAATAGCATCCAGCAAAGGTATATTGATTCTTACCTGTTTGAAAATGTCAAAGATTTCAAAGTTGTGATTGACTTTCCTTTGTTTGGTCATGGCTTGAGGAGATGGAAATGCTGGCGGAGAATCAGTCTTTTTTCTTTGCAATTTTCAGATTCAACTCCTTCCTTACCCTCAGAGATTGACTCATCATCTTTCTCATAAGGTTCAAGAGAGGGGTTTTCAATAACCTTACCATTGCAAAGAGTAGTAACTGATTTAACTTGATCCATGTGTTGGCTTCCGTAACTACTTGCATTTGCATTGTATTGTCCCTTGGGATGTTGTTGTGGTTGAGATGGAAACTTACCTTTCTCTTAAAAACTGAGAGTAGATGTTAATTTTGCAAGAGTATCTTTAAAATCTATCATGTTTTGAGCAAGTTGAGTTTTACTTGGAGCCTCATAAGTACCCGCGGTGTCCCAATTTTGAGTATTTTCAGCTAACAAGTCTAAGTACTTCATTGCTTCATCACGGTCTTTATCTTCAAAAGTTCCGTTGCACATCAATTCAACCATTTGCCTATCTTTAGGTGTTAACCCTTCATAAAAATATGAAACCAATGTCCATGTTTCAAAACCATGATGAGGGCAAGTACTAAGTAAGTCTCGATACCTATCCCAACATTGGTAAAATGTTTCTCCTACTTTTTGAGTGAAAGTGGTGATTTGTCTTTTGAAAGAGTTTGCTCTATGAGATGAGAAAAACTTCTTTAAAAATTGTTGTTGCATTTCATCCCAAGCACAAATGAATCCTGGTCTCAAATTTTATAGCCATGTTTTAGCTTTATCTTTTAATAAAAAGGAAAAAGCTTTAATCTGATGGTGTTTATGCTACAATTTAGATTATTATATGTGTTGCAGACCTCCTCAAATTTCCTTAAATGCAAGTATGGATTTTCCAATTCTAAACCATGAAAAGAAGGTAAAAGTTGAATAATGCCTAACTTAAAATTAAAATGAGATGCATCGGGAGGAAAAACTATGCATGATGGTGCACTTGTTCTTGTTGGATTCATGTGGTTTCTAAGTATTCTAGCACGGTTATTCTCATTATTCTCATTATAAAGTGATTGATTATTTTCTTCAGCCATATTTTCTGAAAATGATGAGGATACCCTACAAAGTCTACCACTTGATGTACGTGACCACACTCTCATGCACGTGTAGGAATAAAATAAATGGAAAAGAGAAAACAAAAGAAGAAGAAACAAGAGAAAAGAAATAGAGTTATATACAAGAAAAGTGAAAAGAAAATAAACTAAAAATTATAAATTATACAAAACTTACCTCCTCGGTAACGGTGCCAAAAACTTGACACGACAAGAAGATTAATGTCTTCTCTCAAGTGCAGGAGTGTCGAAGTAATAAATAACCCGACAAGACCAGGGTCGAACCACAGAGAGGTTAATTGTACAAATTATAAACAACAATTATAAACAACAAAAATAGTAACAATAACAACAACAATAATAATACTAGTAATAATAATACTAATAATAATACTAGTAGTAGTAGTAGTAGTAACAATAATAAAGAAGAAGAAGAAGAAGAAGAAGAAAATTGATGAAAACTTTGAGATGAAAAGTTAAAGTAATGATTAAACAATAATAACAAACAATGTCAAGGTTAAAGGATCCACTAATGATATGTCAAATAAGTATAGTATAAACTCTTATTATTCAATTGAAAACCACACATAAAGGAGGTTCCAATCATATTATAGATTGTTAATATGATTACATTAGTCATCTTATTCAATTAATACTAATACTTGTAAATTTCGTCAAGCATTCATGATTATAACTTATGTTAACAACAAATCAAGTTCCTTTCATAGCTCAGGTATCGGTTATACCATACAGTATGGGCTATGAAAGTGCCAAGCATTTGTTGTACCAATTATTATACAACATAAATCAAGATTAGTCATTTATCAAGCAAAGTATTAAAGAGTGAACAAGATAACAAATATAAAACATGTTAGTATCAAAAATTAAAGTCCATATTAAGTTTATACCATACTTATTCTTACACTATTAGTGTAACCTTTTCACTTTGACATAATTAACTTAGCTAGACATAATGAAAGAAAAAAAATAGATAAACAAAATAAGAACATAAATAAGATAAGAGTTACCAAAGCAAAGGAAAGGAATTGAAAGACATAAAGTTGATATTAATGAAAGCAAAGCATAAGCAATACAAAAAATACAAAGAGAGAAAACAAGAGCATTATCTTGATCTGGACACCAAGATGCCTAAATGCATGGCAAGTGCCTCCTTTTATAGGCCAAAATTGGGAACTATTGATTTGATGACTAATTGATGAGTAGATGGCCAACCCTTGACTTGGTGGCAATCCTTATCTTCTCTTGTCTGCCCAAAACATCATTGATGACGTCAAAATTAGAGCCACTTGAAAACATGAAAGTTCTAGGCAATTGTCTCAGCTTTCTTGTGTAAAACATTCAGCTCATTTCGACTTCTAGAACTCCAGATATGGCCAAAATACTGAACATTGCTCTGATTTCGATTGCACCGACATCTCTTTTCTAAGTTTGATCATCTCTTTGCCTTTGCAATTGAAGTTCTTAAAGTCATCAATCAATCCTTTCATTTATGTGATAGGCCTGCACTTAAAATGAACATTTACCACAAATTGAAGGTATCTTATATTATTAGATATATTATTATAAAACATGCTTTAGTTAATGAATTATTGATACTTCAAGTGCAAAATGATGATATAAAACCTTGATAAAAATACACTTTTAAGTATCAATCATTATGTTATTAGAAAACATGCTTTGGTTAAAGAGTTATTGATATTTCAAGTGTAAAATAATGATATAAAACCTTGATACAAATGCACTTTTAAATATTAATCATGCCCCCTAACCAGCTTATTACTAGTCCTTAGTAATCAAAGTGTTAAAATAGAAAAATAATTTTAAATTCCATAAAGAAAGGTGACACAATTAAAGAGTTGATGTCTTATCCCAAGTGTAAGAGTGTTAAAGTAATAAATAATCTGACAAGATCGAGGTCGAACCAAAGGGAAGATAAATATATAAATTATAAATAATAATAATAATAATAATAATAATAAGAAGAAGAAGAAGAAGAAGAAGAAGAACAACAACAACAACAACAGTGATCATACTAGTAAAGATGAGTTAAAGAGGACTTTAAGATGTAAGATTAATGTGAAGATTATACAATGATAAAAACAAATGTTAAGGTTAAAAGATACACTAATAGTATTAGAGATAAGTAAAGTTATCAACACGATCATATTAATCATCTTATTTAATAACACCATACTTATAAATTTTATCAAGTATTCATGATGCTAACTTATGTTGACAACAAATCAAGTTCCTTTCATAATAACGATGTCGGCTGAAGACTATGAAAAATCAAGTATTTGATGTACCAAGTATTATACAACACAAATCTAGATTAACCATTTAATAAGAAAAATATTAAGAATTAATAAGAGAAAAATGATAAGACATGCTAATAGCAAGTTGTTTAGGATATAAGCATTGAAGTCCATATTGAGTTTATATTATACTTATCCGAACACTATTAGTAAAACCTTTTCATCTTGATATAATTAACTTAGCTAGATATTATGAAGAAGAAAAAATTAAATAAATAATATAAGAACATAAACATGATATAAGTTAACAAAGTATAGTAAAGCAAATAAAAAGCGTGAACAAGAGATTAACGAAAACAAAACTTTAGCATTACAAAAATATAAAAAGAGAGAGCAAGAACATGATCTTGATATAAAAAACAAGTTGCCTAAATGAATGGCAAATGTCGCTTTTTATATGTTAAAATTCAGAACTATTCATTTGGTAATTGATAATTAATGTAGTGACCAATTATTAATTAGTGAACTTGGTGGACAACAGCACTCAGTCACATTGACTGGCTGAATTGACAATGATACAATCAGAATTTGACAAAGTGTTCTTTATAAAAGTTGTTGGAAATTATCTTTTCCTTCCACCTACTAACTTTCAAATCATTTAGAGCACTACAGCTCATGATATGTCTCAAATACTAAGCAGTGCTGCTGGAGGACGTGGTGGATAGCCCTTATGCTCTTATCTAGATGAAATATAATTTCTACCATCCAAATTTGAGTTAGTCTTCTCATGAAAGTTGTTAGAAATTATCTTTTCCTTTCACAAACCAAGTTTCAAATCATTTGGAATTCTAGAACTCCAGTTATAGGTAAAACTCTGAGAAGTGGTTGGGCTGGATTGCAGGACATATTTAGACTTCTCTTTTATGGCCAAACTTTGAATTTTAAAATAACATATTTAGGTCTATCCATACCATGAAATTTGTAGGCCTATTTCTTATCTTTCTAACCATATAAATTAACTTGAAATGCAAAATCTATAGCTCTAAATATGATTCAATGACTAAACAATAATCAAATTTGAAGTGAATCAGCATTTCCTTTATAAGCTTAGCCTTTTCTTTGTCCTTTCACTTCTAATAGTTAATCACAACAATCAATCCTTTGAATTATGAAAATACCTATATTTAAAATAAGCATTTACCATAAATTAAAGGTATCTTATATTATCAGACTTGTTATTATAAAACATGCTCTAGTTGAGTTATTGATAATTCAAGTGCAAAATGATGATATAAAACCTTAATGAAAATGCACTTTTAAGTATTAATCACAAGGTACTCATCATTCAACTTTTATTAATCTATCTGAATAAACAAACTCTCATTAAATTTATATATATGTTCATTACCTCTTGAATAAGATATTAATAAACCTTTATTTTGTGCTCAATATATCAAAACATGGTTATGGGGCTTTACTTGAAAGAAAAAAAAATTCTTGTTCTAATATTTAAGGTTAACTTACTTGGGTTGTGAATTTGTTTTCTTCTTTTTTTGTTTTTTTAATATATATATATAACTCAATGCACATTTAACCCATACATTAGTCATCTTATTCGATTAATGCTAATACTTGTAAATTTCATCAAGCATTCATGATTATAACTTATGTTAACAACAAATCAAGTTTCTTTCATAGCTCAGGTGTCGGTTATACCATATAGTATGGGCTATGAAAGTGCCAAGCATTTGTTGTACCAAGTGTTATACAACATAAATCAAGATTAGTCATTTAACAAGCAAAGTATTAAAGAGTGAACAAGATAACAAATATAAAACATGTTAGTATCAAACATTAAAGTCCATATTAAGTTTATACTATACTTATTCTTACACCATTAGTGTAACCTTTTCACCTTGACATAATAAACTTAGTTAGACATAATGAAAGAAAGAAAAATAGATAAACAAAATAAGAACATAAATAAGATAAGAGTTAACAAAGCAAAGGAAAGGAAATGAAAGGCATAAACTTGATATTAATGAAAGCAAAGCATAAGCAACACAAATAATACAAAGAGAGAAAACAAGAGCATGATCTTAATCTAGACACCAAGATGTCTAAATACATGGCAAATTCCTCCTTTTATACGCCAAAATTAGGAACTATTGATTTGATAACTAATTGATGAGCAGGTGGCCAACTCTTGACTTGGTGACAATCCTTATCTTCTCTTGTCTACCCAAAACGTCATTGATAACATCAAAATTAGAGCCACTTGAAAAAAAGAAAGTTATAGAAAATTATCTCACCTTTCTTGTGTAAAACCTTTAGCTCATTTTGACTTCTAGAACTCCAGATATGGCCAAAATACTAAACAGTGCTCAAGCTGGAGGACAGATTCAGGTTTATTTATTGTTGCAACAGTTTGGACTTGAAAATGGCCTTTTTAGATCTTGGGCTCTATATGAAAATTGTAGGCTTATGTCTTACCTTTCTATCCATATAAAGTATACCTAAATCTGAGATGTATAGCTCCAGATATGACCTAATTACCGAACAGTGTTCCGGTTTGGAATGCACCGACATCTCTTTTCTAAGTTTGGCCATCTCTTTATCCTTTCAGTTTCAGTTCTTAAATTCATCAATCAATCCTTTCATTTATGTGATAGGCCTACACTTAAAATGAACATTTACCATAAATTAAAGGTATCTTATATTATTAGATATATTATTATAAAACATGCTTTAGTTAAGGAATTATTGATACTTCAAGTGCAAAATAATGATATAAAACCTTGATAAAAATACACTTTTAAGTATCAATCACAGGGTATCCTCATCATTTTTAGAAAATATGGCCGAAGAAGACAATCAATCACTTCATAATGAGAATAATGAGAATAATCATGCTAGAACACTTAGAGACCATATGAATCCCACAAGAACAAGTGCACCATAATGTATAGTTTTTCCTCCCAATGCATCTCATTTTAATTTTAAACCAGGTATTATTCAACTTTTACCTTCTTTTCATGGCTTAGATTTAGAAAATACATACTTGCATTTAAGGGAATTTGAGGAGATTTGCAACATATATAATAATTTAAATTATTGTATGAACACCATAAGATGCATTCCTGATAATGAGGTAAGTAGTGTCATTAAATTTTATCATTCTGAGGCATGTGGGAGCCATTTCTCATCAAGAAAGACAACTGCAAAAATCTTACAAAGTGGATTCTATTGGCCCACCATGTTTAAAAACTCATATGCATTCTGCAAGTCTTATAAAAATTGTCAAAAGTTGGGATCAATTTCAAAACGTCACATGATGCCTTTAAATCCTATTCTTGTCATTGAGATCTTTGACTGCTGGGGTATAGATTTCATGGGTCCATTTCCTCCATCATTTGGCTTCTTGTACATATTAGTTGCAGTAGAATATGTTTCAAAATGGATAGAGGCAATTCCAAGTCAAAACAATGATAAAGTTTTTGAAAGAAAATATTTTAAGTTGATTTGGAGTCCCTCGAGCCATAATAAGTGATGGTGGAACACATTTCTGTAACAAGCCATTTGGGTCTTTAATGAAAAAATATGGAATCACACGCAAAGCTGCCACCCCTCATCAGCCTCAAACAAGTGGACAAGTAAAGCTCAATAATAGGGAGATCAAACATATTTTGGAGAAAACAGTAAACCCTAATAGGAAAGACTAGTCTTTAAGACTTAATGATACACTTTAGGCTTATCGAACTGCTTATAAAACATCATTAGCTATGTCACCTTATAGACTAGTCTATGAAAAACCTTGTCACTTGTCTGTGGAACTTGAACATAAAGCTTATTGGGCTATTAAAGCTTTTAATTCAAATCTGGATGATGCTAGTCAACTATGAAAATTACAAATAAATGAGCTTGAGGAAATAAGAAATGATGCATATGAAAATTCATGAATTCATAAAGCAAGAATCAAAGAGTTTCATGACAAGAATATACTAAGAAAAACATTCAATGTTAGTCAAAAAGTCTTACTTTATAATTCTCGACTGTATTTATTTCATAGAAAATTAAGATCAAGATGGAGCGATCATTTTATTGTGAAACATGTGTATACACATGGGGCCTACGATATCGAGAATCCAAAGAATGACAATGTTTTCTAGGTAAATGGACATCGTCTGAAAGTTTACTTTGATAATTTTTCAATTGAACATGACTCTATTAGATTCGGTGATCATGTATATAAAGATTGATCTTTTTCTCATATTATTTATGTGTTTCTTTTTTAGTGATTTTTGCTAGTTTCTCTCACCCCGGTCAAATGGCAGATAATAGTACTCTGTGACTTAAGTTGGTTCTTTCAGTTTCTGACACGACAAAGAGATTGATGTCTCCCAAGTGCAGGAGTGTCGAAGTAATAAATAACCCGGCAAGACCAGGGTCGAACCATAGGGAGGTTATTGTACAAATCATAAATAACAACAATACAACAACAACAATAACAACAATAACAGTAACAACAAGAATAATAATGATAATAATAATACTAACAATAATAATAATAATAATAATAATACTAGTAGTACCGACATCTCTTTTCTAAGTTTGATAATCTCTTTGCCTTTGCAATTGAAGTTCTTAAAGTCATCAATCAATCCTTTCATTTATGTGATAGGCCTGCATTTAAAATGGACATTTACCATAAATTAAAGGTATCTTATATTATTGGATAGATTATTATAAAACATACTTTAGTTAAGGAGTTATTGATACTTTAAGTGCAAAATGATGATGCAAAACCATGATAAAAATGCACTTTTGAGTACTAATCAGTTTTTTATAATAACTGATATTTGTGTATATATTTGTGCAATTCTTTTAATCTCTCTTCCAATTGTCATTTGAAAATGGACACTAATCTTGAAAAATTAAAAAAGTATTTTCCCGCTCTGCCTCAGAATACGAGTACAAAATTTACTATGCTAGATGTCAAAGATTAAGATTGTTAATGAATCATGGAATTTCTAAAGATATTCACTGGTTGATTGAATCGAAGGTTCGATTATCAGGTGAGTCCTCTTACTCCTTCATTTCACACATGCTTGGAACAGGTAAAAGCACTTGTGCAAAGAAACATTGTGCAAAACGACTGAAAGTCTGTCATCGATGTGCTAGATGGACTTGTAATGCACAATGTCGTTCTTTAGGAATGGTATCTATAAATTGTGAAGATAAAATATAATTCATTAAAGATGGCCTCAGTAAGGAGTCTTTAGATAATCTTCTATTGACTCTTGAGACGCATCCTAGTGGAGATGTGCATCGTGCAATTCATGATTTATAGCCACTATTTCATAAAGAATATGATCGACTTGGTCTTAGAAATCTGACAAAAAAAGACCCTGTTTGCTAGTTTTTAAGAAAACTAGATAGGAAACCTATCCACAACCCATAGAGGGCGTTTAAGTCATTCTTGGACATAAAACCAAGGGAAGACGTGAGCCATAATCATATCTACTTGTACATACACATGCTTTTTCAAAAGTAAATAAATAAATAAATAGAGAGAGAATGAGAGAGTGTATGAGACTCTAGCTGGCCTACATATAGGTGGTATGATTGCCTTTCTAATTTCTCATCTATAAAACCCTCTCTTCCTTCCTTTCATTTATACTCAACCCATACATTTAACAAATACTGAAGTGTGTAGAAATGGCAAGTTCCTCGTGTCATCATATAAGAAATATTTATGTTTTTGGTGGATCTAGTCCTGGAAAAGAAAAGGAGTTTTTAGAATCAGCAAATCATCCTGGTCACGTGCTAGCTGAGAGAAAAATTCATTTAGTATATGGGGGAGGCAGTCTTGAGTTAATAGGAGGTGTGTTAATAGTTGTATTTTTAAAAGGTAGTCAGGTTTTGGGGATCGTCCCCCAAGCTTTAACACAAAGGGACATCATTGGAAACACAATTAGAGAGGAACTTCAGGTTTCCACAATGTCAGCTCGAATGAATGTAATATTTAACCATGTTGATGCCTTCATTACTTTACCAAGTGGTCTAGGCATATTGGAAGAGATCTTTCATATTTCCTCTGGGGCCCAACTGCATATTCACCATAAACTCATAGGTTTGTTAAATGTTAATGGTTATTATGATAAGTTATTGTCTTTTCTTGATCATGCTGTGGAATAGGAATTTCTAACATCTTCTGCACGATAAATCATAATTTCTACTGCTAATGCTGAACAATGGATTAACCAACTACAATCCTTCATTCCTGTAATTGATCCTTCTATGAGTCACATAAATTGGTCAACTAAGGAAAGTCATGAAAAGCTTAGATTGGATTTGAGCCTTCATTTGTGAATCTTTGTGTCTTTTGGTTTTATTATTGTGTTTTGTTGTTTCTTATATTTATTTCAATGTGTTTCAGGTTTGTCAGTATTCGTTATTTCAAGTGATATCTTCTATACTCTATCTTTCTACCTTTAAATATTGAGGATAATGTCTCATTTTAGTTAGGGGGACAGGGTAGTAGCTAAAAAACATAAAAAAAAAACTGTATTTTCTATTTCATAAAGCATGTGCAAAATTATTGTTACTATGATGGTAGAGCAAGGAGAACTTTTTATGACTCTTGAGACGCATCTTAGTAATCATTCATAACAAGGTCTATCATAATACTTCTTGAAATATTAAGCTTTACAAACTCTCGCATTGTTATCACTTAATTCTGCTCATATACTTATCTAACATGTATTCTTAAACCTTAATTTACACACACACACACACTTTAACATATGATTGTGGGTTGCATATTGGATTATTACATTATTTATGTTCTTTTGTTAAAGGTAACAATTAAGAGAAATGGATAATATATAATTAAATAATAATAATAATAATAATATAGATAAGTTTGGTTTTGTAGCCTCCCTAACCTAAGTAATTAAGCCCGAAGGGATATTTTAACACCTAATACCCTAAAATCAACTGACTTAGGAGCTATTAGCCCAACGCTTGTTATATAGGTTGAGGAGAACAGCTTAAGGGAATCAAACATTGCACTATCTACATATCAGATTCTACGACCCGAGTTACTAACCTCGTAGGGGTGTCTTAACACCTAATGCCCTAAGACCAACTAGTCTGGAAGTCATAAGCTGAAAGCTCGTTATATGGGTTAAAGATGCATGGTGTTTTAAATTATATGTATATATATTTTAAAAAAAAAGACAATAATAATCTCAACCCAAGAAAGTTAACCTTAAACATTAGAACAAAAATTTTGTTTTCTTTCAAAGAAAAGCCCTATAATTATGTGTTGATACATTGAGCACAAAAGAAAGGTTTATGAATATCTTGTTAAGAGGTATTAAGCAGGTGTATAAATTTAAAGAGAGTTTGTTTCTTTGGATAGATCAATGAAAGTTAAATGATAACTACTTTGCTCTGTGGAATTTGCAAAGTATTTTTCTATTTTAATGCTTTGATTACTAGGGACTAGTAATAAGCTAGTTGGGGGGGTGTGATTGATACTTAAAAGTATATTTTTATTAAGGTTTTATATTATCGTTTTGCACATGAAGTATCAATAACTCCTTAACTAAAGCATGTTTTATAATAATATATCTAATAATATAGCATACCTTTAATTTATGGTAAATGTTCATTTTAAATGCAAACCTATTACATAAATGAAAGGATTAATTAATGAATTTAAGAACTTAAATTGAAAGGATAAAGAGATGGCCAAACTTAGAAAAGAGATGTTGGTGCAATCCAAACCGGAATACTATTTGGTAATTGGGTCATATCTGAAGCTATAAATCTTAGATTTAGGTCCACTTTATATGGATAGAAAGGTAAGACATAGGCTTACAACTTTTATATGGAGCCCAAGATCTAAAAAGATCATTTTCAAGTCCAAATTATTGCAACAACAAAGAAGCTCAAATGTGTCCTCCAGCCCAAGCACTGTTTAGTATTATGGGCATGTCTAGAGTTCTAGAAGTCAAAATGAGCTGAATGTTTTACACAAAAAAGCTGAGATAATTTCCTACAACTTTCATGTTTTCAAGTGGCTCTAATTTTGACGTTATCAATGACGTTTGGGCAGACAAGAGAAAATAAAAATTATCACCAAGTCAAGAGTTGGTCACCCACTCATTAATAAGTCATCAAATCAATAGTTCCCAATTTTGGCCTATAAAAGGACGTATTTGCTATGTATTTAGGCATCTTGGTATCCCGATCAAGATCATGCTCTTGTTTTCTCTCTTTGTATTTTTTGTATTGCTTATGCTTTGCTTTCATTAATATCAAGTTTATGCATTTCATTTCCTTTGCTTTGTTAACTCTTATCTTATTTATGTTCTTATTTTGTTTATCTATTTTCCTTTCTTTCATTATGTCTAGTTAAGTTTATTATGTCAAGGTGAAAAGGTTACACTAATGGTGTAAGAATAGTAAAATATAAACTTAATATAAATTTTAATGTTTAATACTAATATGTTTTATATTTACTATCTTGTTCACTCTTTAATACTTTGCTTGTCAAATGACTAATCTTGATTTATGTTGTATAACAATTGGTACAACAAATGCTTGGCACTTTCATAACCCATACTGTATAACCGACACCTGAGCTATGAAAGGAACTTTATTTGTCATTAACATAAGTTATAATCGTGAATGCTTGACGAAATTTATAAGTATTAGCATTAATTGAATAAGATGACTAATGTAATCATGTTAACAATCTATAATCTGATTGGAACCTCCTTTGTGTGTGGTTTTCAATTGAATAATAAGAGTTTATACTATACTTGTTTGACATACCATTAGTGGAACCTCTAACATTGACATTGTTTGTTATCATTATTTAATCCTTACGTTAATTTTTCACCTCAAAGTTCTCATCAACTTTTCTTCTTTTTTTTTTCTTTATTATTGTTATTATTATTATTATTATTACTACTAGTAGTAGTAGTAGTATTAGTATTGCTACTACTATTATTGTTCTTATTATTATTTATAATTTGTACAATTAACCTCTTTGTGATTCGATCCCGGTCTTGCCAAGCTATTTATTACTTTGACACTCCTGCACTTAGAAGAAGACATTAATCTTTTAGTCGTATCACTCTTCAAACAATCATTTTATTTATGTGATAGGTCTGCATTTAAAATGAACATTTACCATAAATTAAAGGTATATTATATTATTAGATATGTTATTATAAAACATGTTTTAGTTAAAGAGTTATTAATACTTTAAGTGCAAAAAGATGATATAAATCATTAATAAAAATATACTTTTAAGTACTAATCAGTTGGATTATGAAAGTGTCAAATATTTATTGTAACAAGTGTTATACAACATAAATCTAGATTAACCATTTAACAAGTACAAAATTAAAAGTGAATAAGATAACAAATACAAAACATGTTAGTATCAAACATTAAAGTCTATGTTGAGTTTATACTATACTTATTCTTACACCATTAGTGTAACCTTTTCACCTTGACATAATAAACTTATAAGTTAACTAATTAAAGGAAAGGAAATGAAAGATATAAACAAGAGAATAATGAAAGTAAAACTTAAGCATTACAAAAAAAAAAGCAAGAACATGATATTAATATAAAAATCAATATGTCTAAATGCATGGCAAATGCCTCCTTTTATAGGCCAAAATTGAAAACTATTAATTTATTGACTAATTATTGAGTGGATAACTATATATTGACTTGGTGACAATTCTTATCTTCTTATGTGAACAAAATGTTATTGCTAGCATCAAAATTTGAATAGACTTGATCATGAAAGTTCTAAGAAATTGTCTCAGCTTAAAAAAAAATTGAGATCATTTAGACTTCTAGAACTCAAAATATGTGTTGAACACTAAACAATATCCGAGCTGCAGGACAAATTCAAACTTTTATGTTATTGTTAAGATTTGGATTTCCAAACAGCACAATTAAGTTTGCATTCCCATGAATATATTAGGCTTGTATCTTAGCTTTCTAGTCATATAAGTCAAATTAAAATCCAAGATCTATAATTCTAGATATAACCCATTGACTAAATAGTGTTCTAGTTTGGACCGAACCAACATCTCTTTTCTAAGCTTCATCCTCTCTTTGTCTTCTTAATTTTAATAGTTAAACTCATCAATCAATCTTTTAATTTTATGTAGTACGTCTGCATTATAAGAATTAGTATGCTCTTGAATTCTCTAACCTAGTTATTGAATGACTTGGTCAACTTATCAAACACAATATCAACTTTAATTCTAGGATCAAACATATGCCTTGTCCAAGTCTCAATAGGGATGTTCTTTAATTAATTAACAATTATATTCTCTGAATACCCAATATATCTCATATAACTAATGTAAGTAAGATTCATATAAGTTTTTGATACACCATAAGATTTCATTTTCAATTCTAAATTGTAAAATCCTTTCTTATTCAAATTAGCATAAATATACCTTGAACAATTCCTATGTATTGTCTCTGGGAATACCTCAACAATAATTTCAAGTAGACTTTAAGAAGTAAATTGATAAAGGTTAGAGAATAAACAATTCCTATGTATTGTGTTTTATGACTCTTGAGACGCATCTTAGTAACAATTCGTAACAAGGTCTATCATAATACTTCTTGAAATATTCAGATTTACAAACTCTTGCATTGTTATCACTTAAGTATACTCATATACTTATTTAACATGTATTCTTAAACCTTAATTTACACACACACACTTCAACATATGATTGTGGGTTGCATATTGGATTATTACATTATTTATGTTCTTTTGTTAAAGGTAACAACTAAGGGAAATGGATAGTATATAATTAAAAAAAAACAACAAAAAAAAGAAGAAGAAAAAATAATAAGATAAAAAGAAAAGAATGATAATAATAAAAATATAGATAAGTTTGGTTTCGTAGCCTCCTCAACCTAAGCAATTAAGCCCGAAGGGGTGTTTTAACACCTAATACCCTAAAGTCAACTGACTTGGGAG
>SRLM01001930.1:0-48355 GCA_015708895.1 Populus ilicifolia | reverse complement strand
AAATTAAAGGTATCTTATATTATTAGATAGATTATTATAAAACGTACTTTAGTTAAGGAGTTATTGATACTTTAAGTGCAAAATGATGATATAAAACCATGATAAAAATGCACTTTTGAGTACTAATCAGAGATCAAACACATTTTGGAGAAAACAGTGAACCCTAATAGGAAAGATTGGTCTTTAAGACTTAATGATGCACTTTGGGCTTATCGAACTGCTTATAAAACATCATTAGGTATGTCACCTTATAGACTAGTCTATGGAAAAACTTGTCACTTGCATGTGGAACTTGAACATAAAGCTTATTGGGCTATTAAAGCTTTCAATTCAAATCTGGATGATGCTAGTCAACTGTGAAAATTATAAATAAATGAGCTTAAGGAAATAAGAAATGATGTATATGAAAATTCAAGAATTCATAAAGCAAAAATCAAAGAGTTTCATGACAAGAATATACTGAGAAAAACATTCAATGTTGGTCAAAAAGTCTTGCTTTATAATTCTCCACTGCATTTATTTCCTGGAAAATTAAGATCAAGATGGAGCAGTCCTTTTATTGTGAAATATTTGTATCCATATGGGGCCTACGACATCGAGAATCCAAAGAATGGCAATGTTTTCAAGGTAAATGGACAACGTCTGAAAGTTTATTTTGACAATTTTTCAGTTGAACATGACTCTATTGAATTGGGTGATCCTGTATATAAAGATTGATTATTATTATTATTATTATTATTATTATTTTCTTTTTAAGTGTTTTTTGCTAGTTTCTCTTACCCCGGTCAAATGGTGGATAACGGTACTCCGTGACTTAAGTCGGTTCTTTCAGTTTCCCACAATAACTGATATCTATATATAAATTTATGCAATTTTTTGAATCTTTTTTCCAATTCTCATTTGAAAATGGATACTAATCTTGCAAAATTGAAAAAGTATTTTCCCGCTCTGCCTCAAAATGCGATTATAAAAATTTACCGTGCTAGAGTGCAAGATTGAGATTGTTAATAAATCATGGAATTCTTAAAGATATTCGCAGGTTGATTGAAGCAAAAGTCCAATTATCAAGTGAGTCCTCTAACTCCTTCATTTCACACATGCCTAGAACAGGTAAAAGCACTTTTGCAAAGAAACATTGTGCAAAATGATTGAAAGTTTGTCATCGATGTGCTAGATGGACTTGTAATACACAATGTCGTTCTTTAGGAATGGTATCTATAAACCTTGAAGATAAAATACAATTCATTAAGGATGGCCTGAGTAAGGAGTCTTTAGATAACCTTTTATTGACTCTTGAGATGCATCCTAGTGGAGATGTGCATCGTGCAATTCATGATTTATGGCCACTATTTCATAAAGAACATGATCGACTTAGTTTTGGGAATCTGACTAAAAAAGACCCTGTTTGCTAGTTTTTAAGAAAACTGGATGGGAAGCCTATCCCCAACCCATAGAGGGCGTTTAAGCCGTTCTTGGATGTAAAACCACGGGAAGATGTGAGCCACAATCACAACTACTTGTACATATACATGCTTTTTTTTAAAAGTAAATAAATAAATAAATAAATAAAGAGTGTGTGAGAGAGAGAGACTCTAGTTGGCCTACATATAGGTGGTATGATTGCCTTTCTAATTTCTCATCTATAAAACCCTCTTTTCCTTCCTTTCATTTCTACTCAACCCATATATTCAACAAATACTAAAGTGTGTAGAAATGGCAAGTTCCTCAGGTCATCACATAAGAAATATTTGTGTTTTCAGTGGATCTAGTCCTGGGAAAGAAAAGGAAATTTTAGAATCAGTAAATCATCTTGGTCAAGTGCTAGTTGAGAGAAAGATTCATTTAGTATATGAGGGAGGCAGTCTTAGGTTAATGGGAGGTGTGTCAATAGCTGTATTTTTTGGAGGTAGTCAAGTTTTGGGGGTTGTCCTTGAAGCTTTAGCACAAAGGGACATCATTGGAAAAACAATTGGAGAGGAACTTCAGGTCTCTACAATGTCAGCTCGAATGAATGCAATGTTTAATCATGTTGATGACTTCAATGCTTTAAAGGTGGTCTAGGCATATTGGAAGAGATCTTTCATATTTTCTCTTGGGCCCAACTGCACATTCACCATAAACCCATAGGTTTTTTAAATGTTAATGGTTATTATGATAAGTTGTTGTCTTTTCTTGATCACGCTGTGGAACAGGAATTTCTAACATCTTCTGCACGACAAATCATAATCTCTGCTGCTACTGCTGAACAATTGATTGACCAACTACAATCTTTCATTCCTGTAATTGATCCTTCCATGAGTTGCATAAATTGGTCAACTAAGAAAAGCCGCAAAAAGCTTAGATTGGATTTCAACCTCCATTTGTGAATCTTTATGTCTTTTGGTTTTATTATTGTGTTTTGTTGTTTCTTATATTTTTTTTTAGTGTGTTTTAGGTTTGTCAATGTTCATTATTTCAGGTGATATCTTCTATGCTCTATCTTTCTACATTTAAACATTGAGGACAATGTCTTGTTTTAGTTGGGGGGAGGGTAGTAGTTAAAAAAAATGTGTTTTCTATTTCATAAAGCATATGCAAAATGGTTGTTACTATGATGGCAGAGTAAGGAGAATCTTTTATAACTCTTGAGACGCATCCTAGTAATCATTTGTAACAAGGTTTATCATAATACTTTTTGAAATATTCAGATTTACAAACTCTTGCATTGTTATCACTTTAGTCTACTCATATACTTATTTAACATGTATTCCTAAACCTTCATTTACATACACACACTTCAACATATGATTGTGGGTTGCATATTGGATTATTACATTATTTATGTTCTTTTATCAAAGGTAACAACTAAGGGAAAGGGATAGTATATAATTAAAAAACAAAAAAAAAGAAAAAAAAAGAGAAAAGAGAAAAGAAAAAGAATAATAATAATAATAATAAAAATATATATAAGTTTGGTTTCGTAGCCTCTCTAACCTATGCAATTAAGCTCGAAGGGGTGTTTTAACATCTAATACCCTAAATTCAACTGACTTGGGAGCTATTGGTCCAACGCTTGTTACATGGATTGAGGAGAAAAGCTTAAGAGAATCAAACATTATACTATCTATATATTAGTATTTGCGACCCGAGTTACTAAGCTCGTAGGGGTGTCTTAACACCTAATGCCCTAAGACCAACTGGTCTGGGAGTTATTATATGTATATTAAAAAATATATGTATATTAAAAAAAAGACAAAAAATAATAATTCCAACCCAAGGAAGTTAACCTTAAACATTAGAACAAAAATTTTGTTTTCTTCCAAGAAAAGCCCTATAATCATGTAATGATACATTGAGCATAAAAGAAAGGTTTATGAATATCTTGTTAAGAGGTATTGAGTAGGTATATAAATTTAACAAGAGTTTGTTTATCTGGATAGAGTAATAGAAGTTAAATGATGAATACCTTACTTTGTGAAATTTACAAATTGTTTTCTTTATTTTAACACTTTGATTACTAGGGACTAGTAATAAGCTAGTTGGGGGGTGTGATTAGTACTCAAAAGTGCATTTTTATCATAGTTTTATATCATCATTTTGCACTTGAAGTATCAATAACTCCTTAACTAAAGTATGTTTCAAAACCATGATGAGGGCAAGTACTAAGTAAGTCTCGATACCTATCCCAACATTGGTAAAATGTTTCTCCTGGTTTTTGAGTGAAAGTGGTGATTTGTCTTTTGAAAGAGTTTGTTCTATGAGATGGGAAAAACTTCTTTAAAAACTGTTGTTGCATTTCATCCCAAGCACAAATGGATCCTGGTCTCAAATTTTGTAGTCATGTTTTAGCTTTATCTTTTAATGAAAAAGGAAAAAGCTTTAATCTGATGGTGTTCATGTTACAATTTAGATTATTATATATGTTACAGACCTCCTCAAATTCTCTTAAATGCAAGTATGGATTTTTCAATTCTAAACCATGAAACGAAGGTAAAAGTTGAATAATGTCTGGCTTAAAATTAAAATGAGATGCATCGGGAGGAAAAACTATGCATGATGGTGCACTTGTTCTTGTTGGATTCATGTGGTCTCTAAGTGTTCTAGCACGGTTATTCTCATTATTCTCATTATGAAGTGATTGATTATCTTCTTCAGCCATATTTTTTGAAAATGATGAGAATACCCTACAAAGTCTACCACTTGATGTACATGACCACACTCTCATGCACGTGTAGGAATAGAATAAATGCAAAAGGAAAACAAAAGAAGAAGAAACAAGAAGAAAGAAACAAAAAAAGAAACAAAGTTATATACAAGAAAATAAACTAAAAATTATAATTTATACAAAACTTACCTCCCCAGCAATGGCGCCAAAAACTTGACACGATGAAAAGATTGATGTCTTCTCCCAAGTGCAGGAGTATCAAAGTAATAAATAACCCGGCAAGACCAGGGTCGAACCATAGGGAGGTTATTGTACAAATTATAAACAAGAATTATCAACAACAATAATAACAATAACAATAACAATAACAACAACAACAAAATAATATTAATAATAATAATAATAATAAAGAAAGAGAAGAAGAAGAAGATGATGATCATGATGATGATGAGAACTTGGAGATAGAATATTAATGTAAGGATTAAACAGTGATAATATCAAATGTCAAGGTTAGAGGTTCCACTAATGGTATGTCAAACAAGTATAGTATAAACTCTTATTGTTCAATTGGAAACCATACATAAAGGAGGTTCCAATCAGATTCTAAATTGTTAACATGATTACATTAGTCATCTTATTCAATTAATGCTAATACTTGTAAATCTCGTCAAGCATTCATGATTATAACTTATGTTAACAACAAATCAAGTTCCTTTCATAGATCAGGTGTCGGTTATACCATACAGTATGGGCTATGAAAGTACCAAGCATTTGTTGTACCAATTGTTATACAACATAAATCAAGATTAATCATTTAACAAGCAAAGTATTAAAGAGTGAACAAGATAATAAATATAAAACATGTTAGTATCAAACATTAAAGCCCATATTAAGTTTATACCATACTTATTCTTACACCATTAATGTAACCTTTTCACCTTGACATAATTAACTTAGCTAGACATAATGGAAAAAAGAAAAATAGATAAACAAAATAAGAACATAACTAAGATAAGAGTTAACAAAGCAAAGAAAAGGAAATGAAAGGCATAAACTTGATATTAATGAAAACAAAGCATAAAGAATACAAAGAGAGAAAACAAGAGCATGATCTTGATCTGGACACCAAGATACCTAAATGCATGGCAAATGCCTCCTTTTATAGGCCAAAATTGGGAACGATTGATTTGATGACTAATTGATGAGTAAATGGCCAACCCTTGACTTAATGACAATCTTTATCTTCTCTTGTTTGCCTAAAACGTCATTGATGACGTCAAAATTAGAGCCACTTCATGAAAGTTCTAGGAAATTGTCTCAGCTTTCTTGTGTAAAATAATTAAGCTCATTTCGACTTCTAGAACTCCAGATATGGCCAAAATACTGAACAGTGTTTAGGCTGGAGGACAGATTCGGGCTTCTTTATTATTGCAACAAATTAGACTTGAAAATGGCCTTTTTAGATCTTGGGCTCCATATGAAAGTTGTAGGCCTATGTCTTACCTTTTTAATCCATATAAAGTATACTAAATCTGAGATCTATAGCTCTAGATATGACCTAATTACTGAACAGTGTTCCGATTTAGATTGCACCGACATCTCTTTTCTAAGTTTGATCATCTCTTTGACTTTGCAATTGAAGTTCTTAAAGTCATCAATCAATCCTTTCATTTATGTGATAGGCCTGTATTTAAAATAGACATTTACCATAAATTAAAGGTATCTTGTATTATTAGATAGATTATTATAAAACGTACTTTAGTTAAGGAGTTATTGATACTTCAAGTGCAAAATGATGATATAAAACCATTATAAAAATGCACTTTTGAGTACTAATTAGTGTCCAAATCAAGATCATACTCTTGCTTTCTCTCTTTGTATTTTTATGAAATGTTTATACTTTGCTTTCATTAATATCAAGTTTATGCCTTTCATTTCCTTTCCTTTCCATTCCTTTGTTAACTCTTATCTTATTTATGTTCTTATTTTGTTTATCTATTTTTTTTCTTTCATTATATCTAGCTAAGTTTATTATGTCAAGGTGAAAAGGTTACACTAATGGTGTAAGAACAAGTATAGTATAAACTTAATATGGACTTTAATGTTTCATACTAACATGTTTTATATTTGTTATCTTATTCACTCTTTAATACTTTGCTTGTTAAATGACTAATCTTGATTTATGTTGTATAACAATTGGTACAAAAAATGCTTGGCACTTTCATAGCCCATATTGTATGGTTTAACAGACACCCGAGCTATAAAAGGAACTTGATTTGTTGTTAACATAAGTTATAATCATGAATGCTTGACGAAATTTACAAGTATTAGCATTAATTGAATAAGATGACTAATGTAATCATGTTAACAATCTATAATTAGATTGGAACCTCCTTTATGTGCAGCTTCCAATTGAATAATAAAAGTTTATACTATACTTGTTTGACATACCATTAGTGGATCCTCTAACCTTGACATTGTTTGTTATCATTGTTTAATCCTTACGTTAATTTTTCATCTCAAAGTTTTCATCAACTTTTCTTCTTCTTCTTCTTCTTTTTTTTATTATTATTGTTATTATTATTAGTATTATTATTATTATTACTACTACTACTACTACTACTAGTATTATTATTATTAGTATTATAAGCGGTACTATTATTATTGTTATTGTTGTTGTTATTGTTACTGTTGTTGTTTATAATTTGTACAATTAAACCTCGTTGCGGTTCGACCTCAGTCTTGCCAAGTTATTTATTACTTCAACACTCTTGCACTTGGGAGAAGACATCAATCTTTTCATCGTGTCATACACTTTTCACCTTGACATAATAAACTTAGCTACACAGAATGAATGAAAGAAAAATAGATAAACAAAATAAGAACATAAATAAAATAAAAGTTAGCTAAGTAAATGAAAGGAAATGAAAGGCATAAACATGATATTAATGAAAGCAAAGCATAAACATTACAAAAAATACAAAGAGAGAAAGCAAGAGCATGATCCTGATATGAAAATCAAGATGCCTAAATACATGGCAAATGCCTCCTTTTATAGGTCAAAATTGGGAATTATTGATTTGATGAGTAATTAATGAGTGGGTGACCAACTTTTTACTTGGTGACAATC
Source organism: Populus ilicifolia (assembly GCA_015708895.1). NCBI lineage: Eukaryota > Viridiplantae > Streptophyta > Magnoliopsida > Malpighiales > Salicaceae > Populus > Populus ilicifolia. Next base: position 41,081 of record SRLM01001930.1, on the reverse strand, counting down.
TTTATCTTCTTTTGTCTGCCCCAAACATCATTGATAACACAAAATTAGAGCCACTTGAAAACATGAAAGTTGTAGGAAATTATCTCAACTTTCTTGTGTAGAACATTCAGCTCATTTCAACTTCTAGAATTGTAGATATGGCCAAAATATTGAACAGTACTCGGGCTAGAGGACAGATTCGGGCTTCTTTGTTGTTGCAACAATTTGGACTTGAAAATGATCTTTTGAGATCTTAGGCTCCATATAAAAGTTGTAGGCCTATGTCTTGCCTTTCCATCCATATAAAGTAGACCTAAATCTAAGATCTATAGCTCCAGGTATAACCCAATTACCGAATAGTATTTTGGTTTGCATTGCACCGACATTTCTTTTCTAAGTTTGGCCATCTCTTTATCCTTTCAATTTTAGTTCTTAAATTCATCAATCAATTCTTTGATTTATGTGATAGGCCTGCATTTAAAATGGATATTTACTATAAATTAAAGGTATCTTATATTATTAGATAGATTATTATAAAACGACTTTAGTTAAGGAGTTATTGATACTTCAAGTGCAAAATGATGATATAAAACCATGATAAAAATACACTTTTGAGTATTAATCACACACTTCAACTAGCTTATTACTAGTTCTTTGTAATCAAAGCGTTAAAATAGAAAAACAATTTGCAAAATCCATAAAGCAAGGTATTCATCATTTAACTTCCATTAATCTATCCAGATAAACAAACTCTCATTAAATTTATATACCTATTCAATACCTCTTAATAAGATATTCATAAACCTTTTTTTGATGCTCAATGTATCAATACATAATTATGAGGCTTTTCCTAGAAGAAAACAAAATTTTTGTTCTAATGTTTAAGGTTAACTTCCTTAGGTTAGGATTATTATTTTTGTATTTTTTTCTAATATATATACATATAATTTAAAACACCATGCATCTTTAACCCATGCAACAAGCTTTCAGCTAATGACTCCCAAACCAGTTGGTCTTAGGGCATTAGATGTTAAAACACCCCTACAAGCTTAATAACTTGGGTCGTAGATATTGATATGTAGATAGTGCAATGTTTGATTCCCTTAAGCTTTTCTCCTCAATCCATGCATCAAGCTAAATCAGTTGACTTTAAGGTATTAGGTGTTAAAACACCTCTTTGGGCTTAATTGCTTAGGTTAGGGAGGCTACGAAACCAAACTTATCTATATTTTTATTATTATCATTTTTTTCTTTTTTTCTCTTTTTTTGTTTGCTTTTTTTAATTATATATTATCTATTTCCCTTAGTTGTCACCTTTAACAAAAGAACATAAATAATGTAATAATCTAATATGCAACCCACAATCATATGTTAAAGTATGTGTGTGTAAATTAAGGTTTAAGAATACATGTTAAATAAGTATATGAGCAGAATTAAGTGATAATAATGCAAAAGTTTATAAATCTGAATATTTCAAGAAGTATTATGATAGACCTTGTTACGAATAATTACTAAGATGCGTCTTAAGAGTCATAAAAAGTTCTCCTTACTTTGCCATCATAGCAACAACAATTTTGCACATGCTTTATGAAATATAAAAGACAGTTTTTTTTTAGCTACTACCCTCTTCCCCCAACTAAAATAAAACATTGTCCTCAATGTTTAAAGGTAGAAAGATAGAGTATAGAAGATATTACCTGAAATAACGAACACTGACAAACCCGAAACACACTAAAACAAATATAAGAAACAACAAAATACAATAATAAAACCAAAAGACACAAAGATTCACAAATGAAGGCTCAAATCCAATCTTAGCTTTTTACAGCTTTCCTTAGTTGACCAATTTATGCGACTCATGGAAGGATCAATTACAGGAATGGAATATTATAGTTGGTCAATCAATTGTTCAGCAATAGCAATACAAATTATGATTTGTCGTGCAGAAGATGTTAGAAATTCATGTTCCACAATATGATCAAGAAAAGACAACAATTTATCACAATAACCATTAACATTTAACAAACCTATGGGTTTATGGTGAATGTGCAGTTGGGCCCAAGAGAAAATATGAAAGATCTCTTCCAATGTGCCCAGACCACCTGATAAAGCAATGAAGGCATCAACATGGTTAAACATTGCATTCATTCAAGCTGATATTGTGGAGACCTGAAGTTCCTCTCCAATTGTTTTTCCAATGCTTTAAACAATTTCTAAAGGGCCAACCACAACCCATACTCACAAACATACAAGCCTGGTTGAAGAAATCACCCAAATTTTAGATGGAAGAGTGAGAATAACAATGCACAAACTTCACAAACACCATTTCAAGCACACTACAATTTCTAAAATTCTTATGGATATACACCTCCTTATGCTCCACCTCCTACAAGAAATTTTAAGGAAACTTTGTGTGCATTTTTTAAAAAGGAAGAGACAATCAACACTCACCTTGCTCAAAGCATAACAGATTTTAAAAATACTTTTGCAAAATTCACATTTACTCTTAGTTTTCAAGAGAAAGATAAGTTTCCATCTCAACCATAGCAAAATCCCAAGGAGTAATACAATACAAATGCAAGTAGTTATGGAAGTCAACATATGGATCAAGTTAAATCAGTCATCACTCTTCGCAGTGGTAAGGTTATTAAAAAACCTACTCTTGAACCTTATGAGAAAGATGATGAGTCAATCTCTAAGTGTAAGGAAGGGGTTGAATATGAATATTGCAAGGAAAAGACTGATTCCTTGCTAACACTTTCATTTCCTCATACCATGACTAATCAGGAAGAAATCGAGGATGAAAAAGGCACCAAAAATGTTGATATGGATCTTTTATCAAAAGGGACAACAGATTCGACATCCGATATCACATCAATTGATGATTACTTTCCTAATGAATCTCTACTTTCTCTTAGTTCAATGCCTTGATTTGCTAAAAATATCAATTTTCTTGCTTTAGGATTTTTGCCAGCTTGCTAGAGTACTGAAGACAAAAAAAATTTTTTGAGCAACGTGCAAAATTTTTATTGGAATGACCCTTACTTATTCAATTATTGTCTTGATCAAATATTTCAAAGATGGATTCCCAACAATGAGGTAAGTAGTGTCATTAAATTTTATCACTTTAAGGCACATAGGGATCATTTCTAATAAAAAAAGAACTGTAGAAATCTTACAAAGTGGATTTTACTGGCTCACCATATTCAAGGAATCACATGTATTCCGCAAAACCTATGAAAATTGTCAAAAGGTGGGATTTATTTCAAAACACAGAGAGTCTTTAGATAATCTTCTATTGACTCTTAATCTCATTATAGTCGAGATAAGCATCGTGCAATTCATGATTTATGGCCACTGTTTCATAAAGAACATGCTCGACTTAGTCTTAAAAATCTGACTAAAAAAGACCTTGTTTGCTAGTTTTTAAGAAAATTGGATGAGAAGCCTATCCTCGACCCATAGAGGGCATTTAAGCCATTCTTGGACATAAAACCAAGGGAAGATGTGAGCCACAATCATAACTATTTGCACATACATATGTTTTTTCAAAAATAAATAAATAAATAGAGAGAAAGTGTGTGGAAGACTCCAACTAGCCTGCATATAGGTGGTATGATTGCCTTTTTTAATTTTTCATCTATAAAATCCTCTATTCTATCCCTTCATTTCCACTTAATCCATACTTTTATCAAATATAGAAGTGTGTAGAAATGGCAAGTTCCTCAAGTCATCAAATAAAAAGTTATGCTTTGAGTAAGTTGAGTGTTGATTGTCTCTTACTTTTCAATAAATGCACACAAAGTTTCCTTAAAATTTCTTGTAGGAGGTGGAGCATAATGAGGTGTATATCTATGAGAATTTTAGAAATTATAGTGTGCTTGAAATAGTGTTTGTGAAGTTTGTGCATTGTTGTTCTCACTCTTCCAACTAAAATTTGGGTGATTTCTCCAACCAAGGTTGTATGTTTGTGAGTATGGGTTGTGGTTGGCCCTTTAGAAACTGTTTAAAGCATTGAAAAAACAATTGGAGAGGAACTTCAGGTCTCTACAATGTCAACTCGAATAAATGCAATGTTTAACCATGCTGATGCTTTCATTGCTTTACTAGGTGGTCTAGGCACATTGAAAGAGATTTTTCATATTTCCTCTTAGGCCCAACTGCACATTCACCATAACCCATAGATTTGTTAAATGTTAATGGTTATTATGATAAATTGTTGTCTTTTCTTGATCATGTTGTGGAACAGGAATTTCTAACATCTTCTGCACGACAAATTATAATCTCTATTGTTACTGCTGAACAATTGATTGACCAACTACAATCTTTCATTCCTATAATTGATCCTTCCATGAGTCACATAAATTGGTCAACTAAGGAAAGCCATAAAAAGCTTAGATTGTATTTAAGTCTTCATTTGTGAATCTTTGTGTCTTTTGGTTTTATTATTGTGTTTTGTTGTTTCTTATATTTATTTCAGTGTGTTTCAGGTTTGTTAGTGTTTGTTATTTTAGGTAATATCTTCTATACTTTATTTTTCTATCTTTAAACATTAAGGACAATGTTTCGTTTTAGTTAGAGGGAGGGTAGTAGCTAAAAAAAAAACTAATTGTGTTTTCTATTTCATAAAGCATGTGCAAAATTGTTGTTGCTATGATGGTAGAGTAAGGAGAACTTTTTATGACTCTTAAGACGCATCTTAGTAATCATTCATAACAAGGTCTATCATAATATTTCTTGAAATATTCAGATTTATAAACTCTCGTATTGTTATTACTTAATTCTGCTCATATACTTATTTAACATATATTCTTAAACCTTAATTTACACACACACACTTTAACATATGATTGTGGGTTGCATATTAGATTATTACATTATTTATGTTCTTTTGTTAAAGGTAACAACTAAGGAAAATTAATAGTATATAATTTTTTTAAAAAAAGAAAAAAAATGATAATAATAAAAATATAGATAAGTTTGGTTTTGTAGCCTCCCTAACCTAAGCAATTAAGCCCGAGGTGTGTTTTAACACCTAATACCTTAAAGTCAATTCACTTAGAAGCTATTGGCCCAACACTTGTTACATAAGTTGAGGAGAAAAACTTAAGAGAATCAAATATTGCACTATCTATATATCAGTATTTACGACCCGAGTTACTTAGCTCATAGGGGTGTTTTAACACCTAATGCCCTAAGACTAACTAGTCTGGGAGTCATTAGCTAAAAGCTCGTTACATGGGTTAAAGATGCATGATGTTTTAAATTATATGTATATATATTAAAAAAAAAAGATAAAAATAATAATCCTAACCCAAGGAAGTTAAACTTAAACATTAGAACAAAAAATTTGTTTTCTTCAAAGAAAAGCCCCATAATTATGTGTTGATACATTTAGCACAAAAGAAAAGTTTATGAATAACTTGTTAAGAGGTGTTGAGCAGGTATATAAATTTAACAAGAGTTTGTTTATCTGGATAGATTAATGGAAGTTAAATGATGACTACCTTACTTTGTGGAATTTGCAAAGTATTTTTCTATTTTAACGCTTTGATTACTAGTGACTAGTAATAAGCTAGTTGGGGGGTGTGATTGATACTTAAAAGTGTATTTTTATCAAAGTTTTATATCATCATTTTACTATTGAAGTATCAATAACTCCTTAACTAAAGCATGTTTTGTAATAATATATCTAATAATATAACTTTCATGTTTTCAAGTGGCTTCAATTTTGACGTTATCAATGACGTTTTGGGAAGACAAGAGAAGATAAGGATTGTCACCAAATCAAGAGTTGGTCACCCACTCATCAATTAGTCATCAAATAAATAATTTTTAATTTTGGCCTATAAAAGGAGGCATTTGTTATGTATTTAGGCATCTTGGTCTTCAGATCAAGATCATGCTCTTGCTTTCTCTCTTTATTTTTTTTGTAATATTTATATTTACTTTCATTAATATCAAGTTTATACCTTTCATTTTCTTTCATTTACTTAGCTAACTTTTATCTTATTTATGTTTTTATTTTGTTTGTTTATTTTTCTTTCTTTCATTATGTTTAGTTAAGATTATTATGTCAAGGAGAAAAGGTTACACTAATGGTGTAAGAATATAAGTATAGTGTAAACTTAATATGGATTTTCATGTTTGATAAAAATATGTTTTGTATTTGTTATCTTGTTTACTCTTTGATACTTTGCTTGTTAAATAACTAATCTTGATTTATGTTGTATAACACTTGGTACAACAAATACTTGATACTTTCATAACCCATATTGTATGGTATAACCGACACCTGAGTTATGAAAGGAACTTGATTTGTTGTTAACATAAGTTATAATCATAAATGTTTGACGAGATTTACAAATATTAGCATTAATAGAATAAGATGACTAATGTAATCATGTTAACAATATATAATCTGATTGAAACTTTCTTTATGTGTGATTTCCAATTGAATAATAAGAGTTTATATTATACTTGTTTGACATACCATTAGTGGATCCTTTAACCTTGACATTTATTATTATCATCGTTTAATTCTTATATTAATATTCTTATCATCTTCTTTTTCTTCTCTTTCTTTATTATTATTATTATTATTATTGTTGTTGTTGTTGTTGTTGTTATTGTTGTTGTTGTTGTTGTTGCTATTGTTGTTTATTATTATTGTTTATAATTTGTACAATTAACCTCCTTATGATTCGATTCCGATCTTGCCGGGTTATTTATTACTTCAACACTCCTGTATTTAGGAGAAAACATCAATTTTTTAGTCGTGGTAAGTTATACATAATACTTAAAAGGTATGGGTCTATAGATAAACAAACTAATAATTTTTTGATTAAAAAATTTAAAATACCTTTTATAATTATGAAATTAATAAAAAATAATTATATAAAAAAACAAAAGATCCTTAGACACCTATTTTTTTAATTCTAAGAGAAAAAAAGTCCTTTTACTGTTTTGTAAAAAAGGAAAAAAATAGAAATACGCTGGTTATCAACGCTAATATTTTTGATTTTAAGGTGAATTTGAAAAAAAAAATTAAAAAGATGAAAATACCTCCTGACAATGTTACGTTTTAATGACCACTTAACTATTAAAAAAATCAAATTACCGTATAAAACAAAGCACCTCAATTTTCTGCTGATGCGCTAAGTGTGGACGTACGGGGTAACAAAGTCATTGCGAAGTCGTACACGTGTCAAATGTCCCACTCTTTATGATGTTCGTACGTTGTTCTTTGGCCAATTCTTGTTTTGTCCTTACCTTGTCTTTTCAATAAAAAAACCCAGACCGAATTTTAGCAAAACCTCAACCGGCATTAGTTCCTTCCCTCTTTATTGCATCATCACATCACTATGGTTATTTTTTTTGTGAGAATATCCCCTCGGTTAAATCCAAATTTATCATTTTATAGCTACTCTCTCCAAGTTCACAACTCTTTCCTTCGCTCTAGAAAGGAAAAGAAACAATCTATTCTAGGGTTTTAAACAGCGAATCTTTCCTTCTTAATTTGATAGGTAAGAGTATCTATACTGTTTCATTTAGGGTTCTTGACGAGTAAAGTTATTGTCTTTACTATGTGGGGTAGTTACCTTTTATTGTTTGACCATTTTTTTTTTGTGAATTTTAGAGTAATAACTTTCCTGGATACTCGTGTTTCGTTGTTTATTTTCTATCATTTCTGTTTTCTTGAATTGGGTTCTAGTCATTTTATTTGTTTATTTTCTTTGAATTTGTGGGGTGTAAGCGACTCTGTTTTTGGCCTGTGTTTATGCAAAATGGTTGCTTTTTTGGACGATAAGGGATTGTTCTAGTGCCAGTTTAGAGAGAAGGTACTGTCCTAATATCCTTTTGTTTTGTTGATGAGGAAAGCAAGAGAATAGAAAAGTCTGGAACTTTTTTCGCCCCTGAATTCCAAATAGTTAGGAACTCGATTCAACCGGGGTAGAGTGAAGTGCTTGGTTCTTCCTTTTAGAAGTCTTCTTTTATCTTATTTATTTAGCTTTTGTTTTAGAAACCAACTAGAGAATCTTAATGTTGTGAATTCTTTTGCTGATTCTTTCTTTGTGTTTTCATAGCCATATGCATGGTGAACGACTTCTAATTGAACCTACACCCCTCACAATGACAGAAGGAAACTCTTTGGGATGTTGAATTAAGAATTCCCAACGAACCAACATGACAAATTCTCTCAATGCAGTTGTGGTTTTATGCAATTCTACAATTTGCTTTACATTCTAGCATTTATGTGTCTCCAAATAGCCAAGTCACATCTTTAGCTTGATACTTCCTTATTACTCATGACCATGGTAAATTGATGCATCTTTTTCAGGGGACTATGTGAGATATCTTGTCACTCCTTAATTAGGAAAGAGCACCATAATAATAATAGTTTAGCAATATGGCAACAGAAAGTCCACTTAGAATGCCCTCACACAAGGAGCCAGCAACCTTTGCACCACCAACTCCTAATATGGCAGTGGAGGAGTTGGTATTTCCTAGAAAGGGTCAAAGATTCCATGGAAGTGGGAGAGACACAGTACCTAATCGAAGTGGAAGTGCACCCCCAAATATGGAAGGCTCCTTTTTGGCGATAAACAACCTCATTTTCCACCAAAATTCCAACCTTAATCCGAGGTTGGGGCGTTCAAATGATGCTCTTCAAGAGTTTGACTCAGAGAAGCAGTCATATGTATCTTATTATGGTATTGGTGCCAACCCAAACACCTCATCCATCCCAAGGGAGAATCAGCTTGCAGAACACCATGCTGTTAAGTTTGGTACTAATTGGGGATTGACTCCAATAGATGACAGCAGTAACAGTTCCTTGCATTTATCACAAGGAGTACTTTCTACACACAAGGAAGAGTTGGAGGATGATCACTCACCCAAGCAGCCCGTGGAAAATTTTGTCAACACAACAAATGGGTTTTGGTCTGGTGAGGCTGCTGCTTCATTGGCAGGCCAATCCAAAAGCTTGGTTGATTTAATTCAGGTAGCTATTTTCATTTCTAGGAATTGCTCATTGATTTGACAATTAATTACTGTGTTTGGATACCTCTTTATATAATTTACTTTCCTATTGTTTTGACACTTAATTTCCGTGCCTTTAAGATAGCTTCCCTTGATAATTGTTAGCTACATTACTCTGATGCAAATGGAAGAGTTATTAGTTTTAGCATGTAATTTCCATATCTGACAGAAGTTTGTCATTACTAGCATCTAGTTGTGTTCCATTTGAATTTCGTTGGTGTTGGAGTGTGTCTGCAACAACATGTTCTTCATTGGTTATGCACAACTCATGCTTGGATATATTTCATATGTAATAGTGACTTCATTGTTAACTTCAAATTTTTGGCTTCATGTTTCTTTCTTTTGTATTTTTGTTGATTAAGTTAATCATGGATGTACCACACTATAGTTCGGATATGTTTTGTTTTCTAAATGTAACTGTAAGTTTTCATTAGTTCCAACAAAGCAACAATAAAAATGCAATCCTAATTCTATAAGGTTGAACTAAAATAAAAATCGACCCATCATTTAATGTAATTTATATGCTCAGTATGCTGCTTGTTGGCTTAACATTAGCATGAAAAAAGGGGATTGATTCTTTTATCTGTGCTCCTTTTGAATTACATTATTATGCACATGTTATTTATTGATTCACATTTACAGGAGGATTTCCCCCGCACTCCATCCCCTGTATATAACCAGTCTCGCTCCTTAAGCTCTGGAATGACAGATGAACCTGCTGATCATGATATTTTTTCTAGTTCCTTGCCTGAACCCACTGTTAGCACATCCAATGCTGCTCCATCAATTCTAGGTACAAAAACAGTGGGGCTACCTTTGAATGCTGATCCCCTAGTTGCTCCTGTTTCAAGCTCATTGTCTCGTAATCTTATAGGAACCATACAATCCAAACCACCTCGTAGCAAAGGATTTTTAAATACTGCAGATGTCAACATTATTGAACCTGGAATGAAGGATCTTAATATATCTAGCCTTCAGAATCCCAAGGAGCAAACAAATCAAGAGCAGTGGCAACACAGCTACCAAAGCCATGTGCAGCAACACCAAGTCCACCAACAGCAGAACAATTCATTTCAAGTTCAAAGTGCCAAGTCTCAAATGGGTCATCAGGGAGTAAATTCTGCATACATTGATGTGGACCAAGCTCTCCATGGCCCATCAAAGTTCTCAGCAGAGGTGCAGCCAGTATTGCAGTCATCTGGGTTCACACCTCCTCTTTATGCAACAGCTGGCTACATGACTTCACCTAATCCATTTTACCCAAATCTACAGGCTCCAGGATTATGTGCTCCACAATATGGCACAGGGGGGTATGCTCTGAATTCAAATGTTATTCCTCCGTATGTTGCCGGATACCCTCCTCATGGTACAGTTCCAATGGTTTTTGATGGCTCTGTTAGTCAAAACTTTAATGCGGGAATGTCTGGGGCTTCAAGCGGGGGAGGCATTGCCCATGGAGCTGATGTGCAACACTATAACAAGTTCTTTGGGCAGCTTGGGTATGCAGTTCAACCTTCATTTACTGATCCTGTATATATGCAATACTATCAACAGCCTTATGGCCTGGCATATAATACTTCTAGTCAATTTGATCCATTGGCATCTGGAGGTGGTGTTATTGGGAGACAAAACAATGCTCCTGACTCAAAGAAAGGATCTGAGGTTGCTGCTGGCTTGGAGGATCAGAAATTACTTCACCAGAGAGGTGGAGCAAGTAATCTGAATCAAGGTAGAGGGCAGATGATGAATCTTCCCTATTTTGGAAATTCTCCGAACATAGGTATATTGCAGTATCCCACATCACCACTTGCTAGCCCTGTTTTTCCAGGATCCCCAGTGGGGGCCACTGGTATTTCTGGAGGGAGAAATGAATTGAGGTTCTCGCCAGGCAGTGGCAGATATGCAGCTGTACATTCTGGTTGGCGAGGTCAAAGAGGATCAGAGAGTTCTAATGACCCTAAAATATATAATTTTCTTGAGGAGTTGAAATCTGGCAAAGGCCGCAGATTTGAGCTATCTGATATTGTAGGGAACATTATTGAATTTAGGCAAGTCCTTACTGAGTTTGCCTTTTTTTTGTTGTTGTCTCTTTTATATTGAAAAGTTGAATGATGAAGACTTTTTAAACTTCAGTGCTGATCAACATGGTAGCCGATTTATTCAGCAGAAGTTAGAGAATTGCAATGATGAAGAGAAGGCATCTGTATTTAAAGAAGTTCTTCCTTATGCTTCCAAATTAATGACTGATGTTTTTGGCAACTATGTTATTCAGAAAGTGAGTGCTTAAAATATGCAATTTTTTGGTGCTATGTTCACCACTTGCTGACAATGTTGATTGTCTTGGTGTCCTTCTCCTTTTGTTTAATTGCAGTTTTTTGAGTATGGAAGCGCTGAGCAAAGGAAGGAACTTGCTGTTCAGCTTACTGGTCAGATTTTACATCTAAGTTTGCAGATGTATGGCTGTCGGGTAATCCAAAAGGTATGTGTGATTCTTGAGGGACATTGTTATCATGCATTCCACACAACCATTTAGTAGCTTCTGATTTTCTGTCCGTAATTGACTGCTTGCATGCAAAGAAAACAAATGCATAATGATTCGGTATAACAAATGCATAATGATTCTGTGTACAAGGTGTGGGAATAGCTATAGGATGTTTCATTGTGTTGTGAACTGATTTTTGTTTACTCCAATGTGGCTAAAAGAATGCTCCAAGTACTAGAAACTTGCCCCAATGATGAAAACAATTTTTATGCTCTAGCCAAAGCCCTTCACCTATGTGTGCCTCTAGAGGCACTCTTTTTTGTGTCTAGATGAAGACGCCTCTCTACTTAACTTATTATTTGTTTTTCTGAGGATGTATTTCGTACTAGTTTATCTATTGTTTTTTTTTTTTTTAAGGTGGTCATGCTGGCATATATAACCATATCAGTATGATTAATAATGTTTTGAAAATTATTGGATAGGATTAAAAAACTTACGTTGTTGATGTAGAATTTTGATTCACAACCTTTCTGCAGGGGCACAATGTTCAACCATTTGAGGTGATAGATAGGCTACATAGATCATTTATCATTCATTTTTTGCTTTTTTTTTTTTTACACTCATACTATCATTTTTTTTTCAATCTGCTTACTATAAAAAATCATATATTTACAATAAAGGTGATGCCTTATTTTGCTTTGGTGCACTCCTCACTTAGCACCTTGCATCTAGGCTCTATTCTCTAATAGCCTTTAGCGCTTTAATGTGCCTCAGCACTGCTTTACACAATGGAAATACCATTTACTCACATTTCTTTTGGGCAAATTCTCTGGTTACAAGTAAGAATTGCTTTGGGATATTACATAAATTTTGTTAATCATGTGAGCTTCTTAGGGGTTTGTGTAACATCATAAAGTCAGGCATGGTTGAGATTCATATACTTGTGGAGCTGTGGTAGATGTTTCTTCCTCAAATTTTGTGGTTATTTCTATTGCCATCTGATGTAGATTGCTTTCAAATTCCAGCACTTTGCTGGTTATTTTCATTGGGATGGAAATGTACCAGTCAATGAAAGATCAAAGTTCTGTCGTTTGATTAATGAGCTATGTTTGAAACTACTGCAGTTTCTTATTGGTTTTACTATCTAGTTAATCTTGCTAATTCATATTAGGTGAGCTTATGGTTTTTTAACAAACCCTAATTACCTGGGATTTCTGATTGCAAATGTTGTCACTAGGCTTTTTTTGGAACTTTTTCCCATATCTTGCGTAAGTAAAATAATGGCTTATATAGAGCAACTTTTGGAAAGTTTTTGGGTCTAAACCTCTGTCCATGATATTTTTGTAGTCTTGTATTTTCATTCATTTAGATTATGGTGCATTTGATCATGTTGTTTTTCATACTGGTTGCCTCCTTGATGTTCCCCTTATGTATGCTATTGAATGTATGAAAGTATAAAAAAAAAGGTAAAAGAAGGGGAATTTGAATCCTAAATGGATACTTGCTGCTGTGACCAATTTCATAAAGTGGGATATTCTAATGGTTCTATTTGTCATCTGAGCGGGCCTGAGAGAGAAACCTGCCAGAAATTGAGATTTTCAGGAATTTGGTTAAATCATAAAGATGGATACAGCTTCAATGAAGCCTGAGCCATTTCTTTGTATGCTCAATATAGTTATATGAGTTAACTTGTGTGACAAGTATGATTGCTTGTTTTTATCTTGTTCCTAAAATTCCACAACACTTTGGTTGAGGTGGGTTTTAAACTGTTTTGTGTTTTAGGTAGATAATTTTCTATTCAATTGGTTGCAAGATTAGAATGATTGTCAGATTTGCTTAGCCCCAATATTGAATTTCTGCCTATTCAAAATAAATGCTATTAGTTTGGCTGTTTTTTCTTATAATCAGATTATTTTTATATCTTGATCTTGAGTTAAAGGAGAGCATCCTGTCTTCCATTCCTCTTCATCCCTACAATAGGCAGCCTATTGAAGTCTGTCCTGGGCCTCCTGGCAGTTTCCTCAGATGGGGGTGCCTACCATCATTGAGTTCAGCACCATGGGAATGTGTGTTTATGAGTCACATTTTGTTAGATTGGGTAACTATCTCTATATAAGCTACCTTTCCCAGTTCATCAGCCAACAAGAATCCCCATTGATCAAGGAGAAGCCCAGTGCCAGCATTCTTTGGTGGCCATGATTGTGTGGACACTAGCATACAGGCTGTCAGTACTGAGGAATAATAGGAATGCCAAATTTCTTATTGGTGTTAGGTGGTACTCCATCAATATTGATCCCACACCAACTCTGGCATTAAGCCATTTTTATTGTCTGGTGCAGGAATCAAGAGGGTTCTTTATGCATGCTCTCTGAGGCTAATCACAAGATGCTAGCCTTTACATTTCTGAAAGATAGAGAAAATGGATGGGCTTTAGGAAATTAAAAGGAATCGTTTAATTCAAGACATAGTTTTTCAATTCTTTTTATGTACATTGTGTGAATTTACGGACCATTAGGTCTTATCTCATCAGTGGTCCATGATGCAGCTGCGGCACAAAAATGAGCCTCCTGTGGTTCTTCGCCTTGCCACAAAATTCCAAGTGTTGGTGACAATCTTAAAGAGTTGTGGATCAATCTGAGTATCTGACTGAATGGATATCTTACCTGAACCAGCAACCAAGCTAAAAAAACCCAATTTTGCCTGATCCAACTGGGAAAAGGGCGAGTTTTCAGCAATCTAGGGTTTTCTTTTTCTTTTTCTTTTTCTTTTTTGACGTGCAGTCATCATGCAGAAAAGTAAATATTTTTAATACGTCCATTGTCTGTCTGCCGTGGAAGCCTTGATTGAATAAATGGAATCTTACCTGAACCTGCAACCAAGCTAAAGAAACCGAATTTTGCCTGATCCAATTGGGAAAGGGGCAAGTTTTCAGCAATTTAGGGTTTTTCTTTTTGACGTGCAGTCATCATGCTGAAAAGTAAATATTTTTAACATGTCCAATGTCTGTCGTGGAAGCCTTGATTGAATAATGCTTTTTTTTTTTTTGGTTTCTTTAACTGATTTCCTGTTGAAATTTGATGTTAGATATTTAATTAAGTGCTTCCTATTCAGAATATAAACCTTCTCCTCTTTGTCATGTTGAAATCGCACTGATTTTGATCCTATGATGTTCTTAGGCACTTGATGTGATTGAACTTGATCAAAAAGCACAGCTTGTTCGTGAATTGGATGGACATGTTACGAAGTGTGTACGTGATCAGAATGGTAATCATGTCATACAGAAGTGCATTGAGAGTGTTCCAGCAGAAAAAATTGGATTTATAATCTCTGCCTTTCGTGGTCAAGTTGCAACACTTTCCATGCATCCTTATGGTTGCCGTGTCATACAGGTATGTTAGACTTGACTGGTGTGTTGGAAGCTCAACTGCTCTCTTTTCCTCTCCTGCCTATGGTTGTCTGTCAGAACTTTATTGAACACTGATACATTTCGTTTATTGTAGAGAGTTTTAGAGCGTTGTGCAGATGAGCTGCAATGTCAGTTCATAGTGGATGAGATCTTGGAGTCTGTATGCATTCTTGCACAAGACCAGTATGGAAATTATGTTACTCAGGTCAGTGCATTTTTTGTGCTGTATCACCTTGTAATTTATAGTAAGCAATTCATTCTTTCCAAAAAATCTTCTTTATCCCTGGGGTGGGTTTGGTATAGGGTGAAATGGTGTGATAGTTGATATAGTGACAATTAATTTTGTTTGGTAAATTTTGGGTGGGGAAAGGGGATTAATATTTATGTTTGGGGGAGGAAGAATAAGAAATGATTAGATACTTGAACTCCCAATATACAATTCCTGATAGATAGATCTTGTTCCCTGAAAGATTGATCTGCGTCAAGTTGGAGTGTTACAGTGTAGCAGTATGACTTGGATGCAGATCTGTTATCCAATTGAAACACGGAATTCAGCTTAAACCTTCCTCCTATTCTGTATTCAATGTGAATTCATGTTTTAGTTTCTGCGTTAATGGTGAATTCCATGAAAGTTGCCAAGTTATCCAATGGGACTTTAATTCCATGTTTCAATTGCCGTACTAATATGATGCATGTATTTGTAACAGCATGTATTGGAGAGGGGAAAACCTCATGAAAGATGCCAAATTATTTGCAAATTGTCGGGGCATATTATTACACTCAGCCAGCATAAGTTTGCGTCCAATGTTGTTGAGAAATGTTTGGAGTATGGTGGTGCCACTGAGCGGGAAATAATAATTCAGGAGATTCTTGGACACAATGAAGGAAACGATAATCTATTGGTGAGTCTAGTGAAACTATTTTTATTTAGTTTTAAAATCCTTCAGCATATCAACCTTTCTAACAGGTAGCTAACTTAGTTGCTTTGCTGAGGTCACCTTGAATAATTAAAATCAGAATTTATGGAATTTCTCTGAACTCATTGACAGCAAGCATATTAGCTGCTACTTTTTATCACCAACACATGTTGCCAACATTCTCACTGCCTTCAGCTTCTAAATACTATATATGGTGTGTGTTCGTGTGTGTAAAATAATTGTTTTCTTATATTGTAAACAAATTGAACTCTGTGTCTGTGATTGGCATCAAAGGTGAAGGGAAAGCAATGCACTTACTAGACTTAAAAGTTAATAAGCTAACATGCATTTCTCCATTTTTCCAACTGCATTTAAATCATGCTTTATAATGTCCAGAAGCTATTTTTTATGCTTAGGCATCAGTATGAGTTGCACAAGTCCTTTGTTATGATATCAAACTTCGAAGCATTTGAGTGAATTTGTTATAGTTAGACTATTATGGTATTCCATTTTCCTTCATAAACTTTAAAGGCTTCCAAGGATGAAAATCTTAGCATGTTTAGGATTTCTCTATTGTTCATTTTCTGTTTGATATACAACATTGTTCTATTAATAACTGCAAAAGAAATATGAACTTGCATCTTAAATCTTTTTATCTCATATGAGAATCAAAATCAACAATGAGCTCCAAATTGTCATTTCATTAGTGTGCCAGAGTCCATGATTTACTCTAATCATCACTGATAGTTATTTGCAATCACACATGTTTTCTTTACTCCTTTAGCAGTTTACATGATAATTTTCCAGATTTTCTCAAATTTTCTCACTCTCAAAGCGGTTCTTGCTCATGTATTGAGAATCTTTTTCACAATCTTAATTGTAGGTACAAATGGGTCTGTTTCTTGTTATAATGTTTCCCTTGCATGCATGCCAATACGTTCAACCTCTAGTTCAATTTCACTTTGAAGTTTGAAATTCTGCATTTCCTAATGGGATTGTATTATTCTATTAGTTTTTGAAAGAGTTTTAAATGTGTCATTTTTTCCCTGTTGCTGTGTTTAGATAATGATGAAGGACCAATATGCAAATTATGTGGTCCAGAAGATTCTTGACACTTGTACTGATATTCAGCGGGCAATGTTGCTTAATCGTATAAGAACACATGTGCATGCTCTGAAGAAATATACATATGGGAAGCACATTGTTGCTAGGTTTGAACAGCAATTTGGAGAAGGTATAAGCTTTTTTGTTTCACTAATTCTACATGTATTTGAAATTTTGTGTTGCTTCACTGTCTATTGCAAGGTGGACATCAGAGACCCCTTTAGAGTAGCTTGACTGCAGGTTTCATTTGATCACAGCTTCTTCCAGCTCCCAATGTCTAGTTAAGTATTATTTGTAGGGAAATAGAAAATGGACACATGAATTCTTCCTTGAAGATTTATTTGAAGAGATACTGAGTTCATAATTTGGAAGAGATGTCATTTGAATAGCAGGTTAGAAAATACAACAGGCTGGGGACAATAAAGTGGTAACTTTGGTAGGAAACTCAGGAATTTTTAATTCCATGAAAAAGCAATAAATGTGATTGGAAATCTTATGCCCCTGTGCCAGAAGATCCCATCATTCCCAAAATGAAGTATGGTGCAAAGCTATTACGATGTAGTCATCTTTTTATGTCAAAAACTACTCAAAAGACCCCCCCTCCCCCTGGGAGTTAATTTCCCTGAAATGACTAAGTGGGAGCATCTCAACTCGAACTTCCCATAATATCTTCATATTTGCTTTATGAGTTACAATATCAAGCTTGGACGAACACATGATTTCAGCTTGTATGGATGCACCATTTAATACAAACCCTTTCAGTTTGGATATTGTCCTGGTTGAGAGAGGGCTAGATATTTTATGACTGGATTGTATAGGATACTATCGGTTTTAAAAAAATCTCTTATGATAATTTTCATGTTGGGTTTGGGTTTCTACCTTTTTTGTGAATAATGTACTACTGGCTATTGATTCTGGCTGATTCATTGGTAAATGGAACACGAAATTAGCAGTGTCCTTTGATTATTTGAAAATTTGCTTTTGTAGCCGACCACAACTAGTTTGGGATTCAGGCTTTGTTGTTGCTCTCACTTTGCCCATTAAACTTATCGTTTATGCAGAGGGACAAACATCATGATATGACGCAGATGCACTGTTGTGGATTGTCAAGTAGTAGCGCCGCTGCAACATGTGACAACCTCACAGCTGATCCCGTTCTTCCAACATTTGCAGAAGTAGCACGGGACATGCAACAACCATATCATGCAAGCAATCTCTGACTTGATCATGTTAAGAATACATGAATGCCTCAGGAAGCTTCCACCATTAGGAACAGGGTTGGAACTGTAAAGTCTGTAAACGTTTGCCATCAAACGGTTTGTATTTATGTTCTGTAGTTCAACAATTTGGACCCAAAGGAAAAGGAGCATCAGTAGGACAACAGTTTAGATTGCAACAGATTCGAAGGGAATGAATTATTTGGGAGGAAAAGCTTCCTGATGGCAAACGCTGTAAAATCTTCTGATGGGTTTGTTTTTGTTTGGTAACTGGCTTTCCTTTATAGAAGTTGGAAAATATAGCAATATCAGGTCTCTTTCTTTTCTGCTGGGGACAAAGCAGTAACTTCGTGATGAATTCCATATGTAGGAAAAATCTTACTCCTAGAAGTTTTCCCAGAAAATTAAGATGATCTCAAATGCGTTCATTACAAGCTGGGAGGAACTTGAATTCGGCAGCTCACCTTTTTTGTAAATTTGCTCATACAAGGGTGACTTGCGATATTTCTGTTGTAGGTACTGATGTGGTATTGTATTTTTCTTGGGTTGCAAGAATCTGAAGGGGTTTAAATTTTATTTCTTCTAGTTTAACTTGATGAATGGGAGTGGTTATTTTCTGACTGGTAAAAGAACATTTTAAATATGAGGGTAGGGGAGAGAATCTCTGAACAAATAAAAGGAGAAGTTTCCCTAGTCCCCATGCAGACACAGGTGCATCCTGTCACTTTGTAAAAGTTAAGAAGTTAAGCCTTTCGTAATGCGTGCTAATAATGTTACTTCAATGTCATGGCTCCCTCCTTCGACACCGTAAGCCAAGGAAAGCGTAGCGTATATACTTTAGTTTTTTTATTTTCATAATTATTTGTCTTCATATCATTCATACTTATGAATTTATTTTGCTATTTATGTTTTAATATTTTTCATTTGATATTGATAGATTTTGTTTTTTTTTTATTTCTTGAGTCTATTATTTTGGATTATTTTTTTTTGATTTTTTATTAGTTAGTTTCTTAAAGAATTGAAATTTTGAAATTGAGAGGTAATATGACTAAAAGATTGATGTCTTATCCTAAGTGTAAGAGTGTTGAAATAATAAAAAACTTGACAAGATTAGGGTTGAATTACATGGAGTTAACTATATAAATTACAATAATAATAATAAGTTAAAGAGAATTTTGAAATGTGAGATTAATATGGATATTAAATAATGATAAAAATAGCAATCAAGATTAGAGAATCCACTAATAGTATTAAAAATAAATATAATATAAACTCATTTTATTACTCAACTGGAAACCATACATAAAGGAAATTCCAATTGAATGATTTGTCATTAATAACTTATTATAAATTGTTGATCATATTAATTATCTTATTTAAGTAATACCAAAATTTTAAATATTGTCAGGAATTTATGTGCTAACTTATGTTAACAACAAATCAAGTTCCTTTCATAGTACATGTGTAGGATATACTATACAGTTGGTTATGAAAGTGTCAAGCATTTGTTCTACCAAATATTATACAATACAAATCTATATTGATTATTTAACAAGCAAGGTATTAAGAATTCATAAGATAAAAAGATAAGACATGTTAATAGCAAGTTGTTTATGATATAAGCATTGAAATTGAAATCTATATTGAGTTTATATTATACTTATTTTAATACCATTAGTAAAACTCTTTCACCTTAACATAATAAATTTAGCTAAATATAACGAAGAAGACGAGACATAAATAAACAAGAGGAGATAATGATTATATAAGTATAGTAAAGGAAATGAAAGACATAAACACTAAATTAATAAAAACAAATCTTAAGCATTACAAAAATATAAAAAAAAATAAGAACATAATCTTGATCTAAAAACTAAAATGTCTAAATACATGACAAATATTTCTTTTTATAGGCCAAAATTTAAAACTATTGATTTGATGACTAATTATTGAGTGGGTGATCAACTCTTTATTTGGTGACAATTCTTATTTTCTTATCTGCGAAAAAATCATTGCTAACATTTGAATTTGAATAGATTTTCATCATGCAAGTTCTAGGAAATTATCTTAGCTTTTCAACAAAAAAAATTAGGTGTACTTGAACTTCTAAAACTCTTGTATGGGCTAAACACTAAACAGTGTCTAGACTATAGGATATATTTTAATTTATCTGTTGTTGTTACAATTCAAACTTGAAAACAACCTTTTTAAATCTTGGACTCCTCATGAAAGTTTTAGACCTATGTCTTAGCTTTCCATCCATATAGAGCAGAACTAAATCCAAGTTCTACAACTCTAGTTATGATCCAATAACAGAATGATGTTCTAGTTTTGACTGAATCAACATCTCTTTTCTAAGCTTAGCACTCTCTTTGTCTTCTCAATTTCGGTAGCTAAACTCATAAATCAATCCCTTGATTTATGTGATAGGCTTGTATTAAAAATGAACATTTATCATAAATTAAGATTTAGTATGTTATTATAAAACATGAGTTGCGATGTTGTGGTTCATAAATTAATTATCCTATCTTAAAACACAATATACAAGATAATATAGAGCAAGTAAGGGGTTGATCCCACGAGAAAGGTTCAAGTTAGATTTTTATGCTAGATGATATGCACTTTAGGGGGGAGTTTGGATGTTATCTAGGTCAAAGCAACAAAAACACAGAAAACTATTAAACAAAATTTAATAAATTCAGAAAATTATTAAGAGAACAAACCTTGGTCGCAAGCACACATCCACCTAAAAAAATCAGAATTGATCATGAAAATAAAACAATAATTTATATTTTGAATATTTATTTCTTCTTAACATTGGTTAGTTAATGAGAGTTATAGAAAATTATCTCAGCTTTCGAGGAAAAACAATTAAGGTCATTTGGACTTTCATAACTTTAGATATGGGTTAAACACCAAACAGTGTTCGGGCTACATGATAGATTCAGACTTTTTCGTTGTTGTTATAATTTGGACTTGAAAATGACCTTTTTAAAATAGATCTTACATAAAAGTTGTAGACCTATGTCTTACCTTTCCATTCATATAGACCTAAATTCGAGATCTACAGCTTTGATATGATCCAATTATCGAACAGTGTTTCGATTTCGACTGTACCAACATCTCTTTTCTAAGTTTGGCTATCTCTTTGTCTTTTCAATTCAGTACTTAAACTAGTCAATTAATCCTTTCATTTATGTGATAGGTCTACATTTAAAATGAACATTTACCACAAATTAAAGGTATCTTATATTATTAGATATGTTAGTATAAAACATGCTTTAGTTAAGGAGTTATTGATACTTCAAGTGCAAAATGATGATATAAAACCTTGATAAAAATACACTTTTAAATACGAATCACCCCCCCAACCAACTTATTACTAGTCCTTAGTAATTAAAATAATAAATAGAAAAATAATTTGTAAATTCCATGAAGTGAGGTATTCATCATTCAACTTCTATTAACATATCTGAAGCAAGGTATTCATCATTCAACTTCCATTAATATATCCAAATAAACAAAATCTCATTAAATTTATATATCTGCTCAATACCTCTTAAACAAGATATTAAACCTTTCTTTTATGCTCAATATATTAACACATAATTATGGGGCTTTACTAAAAAAAAAACAAAATTTTTGTTCTAATGTTTAAGGTTAACTTTCTTGGGTTAAGATTATTATTATTATTATTATATATACATATAACTTAAAACACTGTGTATCTTTAATTCATGTAGCGAGCTTTCAGCTAATGACTCCCAAACCAGTTGATCTTAGGGCATTAGGTGTTGAGACACTCTTATGAGCTTAGTAAGTCGGGTTACAGATACTAATATGTAGATAGTATGCAATGTTTGATTCTCTTAAGCTTTTCTGCTCAGCCCATGTAACAAGCGTTGAGTCAATGATTCCCAAGTTAGTTGATTTTACAGTATTAGATGTTAAAACATCCATTCAGGCTTAATTACTTAGATTAGAGAGGTTACAAAACCAAATATATCTACGTTTTTCTTATCATAATTTTTTTTCTTTTTTTATTTTTTTTCAAATTATATACTATCTTTTTTTATATATATTTAATAAAAGAATATAAATAATATAATAATTCAACGTGCAATCCACAATCATATGTTAAAGTGCGTGTGTGTGAAAATTAAGATTTAAGAATACATGTTAAATGAGTATATGAGCAGAATTAAGTGATAACAATGTAAATAATATATTTAATAAAATTAAAATTTATTAAATTATATACTATCCTTTTTTTATATATTTAATAAAAGAACATAAATAATATATAATATCCTTTTTTATATATTTAATAAAAAAACATAAATAATATAATAATTCAACGTGCAATCCACAATCATATGTTAAAGTGCGTGTGTCTGAAAATTAAGATTTAAGAATACATGTTAAATGAGTATACGAGCAGAATTAAGTGATAACAATGTAAGAGTTTGTAACTTAATTATTTTAAAAAGTATTATGATAGATCTTGTTATAAATGTTACAAATAACCATTGAAAAATGTTAACCAAGATACATCTTAAGAGTTGAAAAAATTCCCCCTTACTCTGTCATCTTAGTTTGCAAATAGTTTATGAAATAAAAACATGGTTAATTTTTTTTTAATATCAACTACTACCCTCTCCCCTAACCAAAATAAGACATTGTCCTCAATGTTCTAAGATCGAAAGATAGAGTATATAAGACATCACCTGAAACATCAAACACTGACAAACTTAAAACACACTTAGACAAATATAAAAAGCAACAAAACATAAATATTATGTTAGTAATAAAACCAAAAGACACAAGTTTTTACAAACTAAGACTTAAATCATAGTTGTGATTGTGGCTCACATTTTCCCTTGGTTTTACATCAAAGAACAGCTGAAATGCCTTCTATGGGTCGGGGATAGGCTTTTCATCTAGTTTGCTTAAAAACCGGCAAATAGGGTCTTTTTTAGTTAGATTTTCAAGACTATATCGAGCATGTTCTTTATAGAATAGTGGTCATAAATCATGAATTGCACGATACACATCTCCACTTGGAGGCGTCTCAATAGTCAATAAAAGATTATCTAAAGATCCTTTACTCAAGTCATCCTTAATAAATAGTATTTTATAGTGTGCTTGAAATGATGATTGTAAAGTTTGTGCATTGTTTTTATCACTCTAATGTTGGACAATCATTGATTGATTCATATATTTGACACCTAATGTCTTAAAATGATTTTAATTAACTATGTTTTTTTTAATTTTGGTGCCTCAACTTTTCTAGCTAAAGATGCAAACTTGGCTTGGAGGTAATGATTTTCCCTAAGATTGTACATACCTCCACTAGATGTATGAGATTGAGTTTTACTCGGTACCTTATAAGTATCTGCGCTGTCCCAATTTTAAGCATTTTCAGCTAGCAAGTCTAGGTACTCCATTGCTTCATTCAGGTCTTTATCTTTAAAAGTTTAATTGCACATCAATTCAACCATTTGCCTATCTTTATGTGTTAATCCTTCATAAAAATGTGAAACCAATTGACACCACCAAAACATTGATGTCTTCTCCCAAGTGCAGAAGTGTCGAAGTAATAAATTACCCGACAAGAGAGTGGTCGAATCATAAGGAGGTTAATTCTATGAATTATAAATAACAATAATATAACAACAACAATAACAATAATAGTACTAATACTAATACTACTACTAATAACAGTAAAAGTAATAATACTAGTAATAACAATAGTAATACTAATAATTATAATAATAATAAAGAAGTTGATGAGAACTTTGAAATAAAAGATTAATGTAAGGATTAAACAATGATAACAACAAATATCAAACAAGTATAGTATAAACTCTTATTACTCAAATGAAAACCATAAATAAAGAAGGTTCCAATTTGATTACAAATTGGTAACATGATTACATTTGTTATCTTATTGGATTAATGCTAATACTTATAAATGTTGTGGGGTATTCATGATTATAACTTATGTTAACAACAAATCAAGTTCCTTTCTTAGCTTAGATGTCGGTTATACTATACAGTATAGGCTATGAAAGTACCAAATATTTGTTGTACCAAGTGTTATACAACATAAATCTAGATTAGTTATTTAACAAGCAAAGTATTAAAGAGTGAATAAGATAACAAATACAAAACATGTTAGTATCAAATATTAAGGTCCATGTTGAGTTTACACTATACTTATTCTTACACTATTAGTGTAACCTTTTCACCTTGACATAATAAACTTAACTAAATATAATAAAAAATAGAAAATAAAAAAAATAATAATAACATAAATAAGATAAAAGTTAACTAAATAAAGGAAAGGAAATGAAAGGCATAAACTTGATATTAATGAAAGCAAAACTTAAGCAATACAAAGAGAGAAAAAGAGAAAGTAAGAGCATGATCTTGATCTGAAAACCAAGATGCCTAAATACATATCAAATGCCTCCTTTTCTAGGTCAAAATTGGTAATTATTAATTTAATGATTAATTGATGAGTGAGTGACCAGCTCTTGACTTGGTGATAATATTTATCTTCTCTTGTTTACCCACAACATCATTGATAATGTTGGAATTGGAACCACTTGAAAAACATGAAAGTTGTAAGAAATTATCTTAGCTTTTCAGAAAAAAAAAATTGAGGTCATTTTGACTTTTAAAACTTCAAAAACAGGCCAAACACTAAACACTGTTTAGGTTGAAGGATAGATTTAGACTTCTTTGTTATTGCTACAATTTAGACTTAAAATGACCTTTTTAAATCTTGGGCTTCATATGAAAGTTGTAGGCCTATGTCTTACCTTTCCATTAATTTAAAATAGACCTAAATCTGAGATCTATAACTCCATATATGACCCAATTACCAAACAATGTTTCGGTTTGGACTGCACGAGCATCTCTTTTCTAAGTTTGACCATC
Source organism: Populus ilicifolia (assembly GCA_015708895.1). NCBI lineage: Eukaryota > Viridiplantae > Streptophyta > Magnoliopsida > Malpighiales > Salicaceae > Populus > Populus ilicifolia. The sequence continues at coordinate 15,989 of SRLM01001930.1, read as the reverse complement.
TCTTTGTCCTTTCAATTTCAATTCTTAAACTTATCAATCAATTATTTTATTTATTTGATAGACCTGTATTTAAAATAAATATTTACTATAAGTTAAAGGTATCTTATATTATTAGATATGTTATTATAAAACATGCTTTAGTTAAGGAGTTATTGATACTTCAAGTGCAAAATGATGATATAAAACCTTGATAAAAATTCACTTTTAAGTACTAATCATACCTCCCAACCAACTTATTATTAATCCCTTATGATCAGAGAATTAAAATAGAAAAATAATTTGTAAATTCCACAAAGCAAGGTATTCATCATTCAATTTTCATTAATTTATCCAGATAAACAAACTCTTATTAAATTTATGTATATGCTCAATACTTCTTAACAAGATATTAATAAACATTTCTTTTGTGCTCAATATATCAACACATTGTTATGAGGCTTTACTTAGAAGAAAACAAAATTTTTGTTCTAATGTTTAAGGTTAACTTTCTTGGGTTGAGATTTTTTTCTTTTTCTTTTTTAAAATATATATACATGTAATTTAAACCACAATACATCTTTAACCCGTGTAATGAACTTTCGGCTAATGACTCCCAGAGTAGTTGGTCTTAGGGCATTAGGTGTTGAGACACCTCTACAAGCTGAGTAACTCGGGTTGCAGATATTGATACATAAATTGTGCAATATTTAATTTTCTTAAGCTTTTCTGCTTAACCCATGTAACAAGCATTGGATCAATAGTTTCCATATTAGTTGATTTTAGGATATCAGGTGTTAAGCACCCCTTCTGGCTTAATTACTTAGGTTAGGGAGGCTACAAAACAAAACTTATCTATATTTTTATTATCATTATTTTTTTTGCTCTTTTTTTTTTGCTTTTTTTTTAAAATTATATATTATCTCTTTCTCTTAGTTGTCACCTTTAACAAAAAAACATAAATAATATAATAATCCAATGTGCAACCCACAATCATATGTTAAACTCTGTGTGTGTGAGTGAAAATTAAGGTTTAAGAATACATGTTAAATAAGTGTATGAGCAAAATTAAATGATAACAATGCAAGAGTTTGTAAACTTGAATATTTCAATAAGTATTATAATAGACCTTGTTAAGAATGATTACTAAGATGTGTCTCAAGAGTCACTTTAACAAAATAGCTCTTTTACCCTACTATCCTAGTAACAATAATTTTGCACATGCTTTATGAAATAAAAAACACAATTAATTTTTTTTATCTACTGTTAACCTTTTCCTCCAACCAAAATGAGACATTGTCCTCAATATTGTAAGGTAGAAAGATAGAGTATAGAAGATATCACCTAAAATAACAAACACTAACAAACCTAAAATACACTTAAATAAATATAAGAAACAACAAAAACAATAAAAAAACCAAAAGACACAAAGATTCACAAATGAAGGCTCAAATCTAATTTAAGCTTTTTATGACTTTCTTTAGATGATCAATTTATGCGACTTATAGAGGGATCGATTACAAGAATAAAAGATTGTAGTTGGTTAGTGAATTGTTTAGTAGTGGTAGTAAAGATATTGATTTACTATGCCGAAGATGGTAGAAGTTCCTGATCCACAATATGATCAAGAAACGACAACAACTTATCATAATAACCATTAACATTTAACAAACCTATTAGTTTATGGTGAATGTGTAGTTGGGCCCAAGAGAAAATATGAAAGATCTCTTTCAATATGGCTAGATTACCTGGTAAGGCAATAAAAGTATTAACATGGTTAAACATTGTATTCATTCAAACAAAAATGATGGAGACCTATAGTTCCTCTCTAATTGTTTTTTTAATGATGTTTCCTTGTGCTAAAAATTTAGGGACAACCCCTAAAACTTGACTATCTCTAAAAAAAATATAGCTATTGACACACCTCCCATTAACCCAAGACTACCTCCCCCATATACTAAATGAATCTTTCTCTTACCCAGCATCTGACCAAGATGATTTGCTGATTCTAAAAACTTTTTTTCTTTCCCCAAACTAGATTCACTAAAAACATAAACATTTCTTATGTGATGACATGAAGAACTTGTCATTTCTACACTCTTCTATATTTGTTGAATGAATGGGTTGAGTAGAAATAAAGGGAAGGAAGATAAGATTTATTTTTTTGAAAAAGCATGTGTATGTACAAATAATTATAATTGTGACTCACATCTTCCCTTGGTTTTATGTTCAAGAACAACTTAAATGCCTTTTTGGGTCGAGGATAGGCTTCCCATCTAGTTTTTTTAAAAACTAGCAAACAATGTCTTTTTTAGTTAGATTTCTAAATGAGGTCATAAATCATAAGATGCACAATACACATTTCTACTAGGATATGTCTTAAAAGTCAATAAAAGATTATCTAAAGATTTTTTATGTTTTGAAATAAATTTTAACTTTTGACAATTTTCACAAGCTTTGTAGAATGCATGAGAGTCCTTGAACATGGTGGACCAATAAAATCCATTTTAAGAGATTTTTGCAACTGTATTTTTCGACGAGAAATAACACCCACATGCTTTAGAATGACAAAGTTTAAGACACTAATTACTGCACTCTTGGGAATGAATCTTTAAAATATTTGATCAGGATAATATTTGAATAAGTAAGGTTTATCCTAATAAAAGTTTTGCACGTCGCTCAAAACCTTTCTTTTGTCTAGGGTACTCCAATGAACTGACAAATATCTTAAAGTAAGAAAATTATTATTTTTATCATACCAAGGCATTAGACTAAGAGAAATTAAGGACTTGTCAGGAAAGTAATCATCGATTGGTGTGATATTAGATGTTGAATCTATTGTTACTTTTGACAAAAGATTCGTATCAATATTTTTGACGCCTTTTTCATCTGTGATTCTTCCTGAGAATAAACTATTTGCAAATCTTTAAATTCATCCAACTCTGTTTTACTTATGGTAGATTCAAAGTGATCATAAACTAATTCATCAATAAGATCTACTTCTTGTGAATCATTATCATCTCCAAGTTGTTTGTACATGTTAAAAATATTCATCTCTAATGTCATGTTTTCAAAAGATAGCTTTATTTATCAATTCCTACAATTCATCAATAAATTGGAAGTTACAAGAAACGGATGTTATAAAATAACAGAAAATGAATTACATGCTTCAACATGTTGAGTGTCCAAGACAATATAATCCACAGGATAAATGAATTTATCGGTTTGCACTAACATATCTTCAACTGTTCCTTTAGGTACTTTTACAGATCTCTCAGCAAGTAAGAGAGTTACAAAAGTTGGTTTTAACTTACCTAGATTGAAACTTTAACACTTACTTGTTTGGCTTAAAAGACTTTCTTTTTCACATTCAATCTTCTCTTTATAGTGCACAGATCTTTCAAAATTTTAGAATAAGAAGGAACCTATTTAATAGCATCCAACAAAGGTATATTGATCCTTACCTGTTTGAAAGTTTCAAAGATTTTAGAGTTGTGATTGACTTTCATTTGTTTAGTTATGACATGAGGAAATAGAGGTGTTGGGCTATGAGAATGCTAAGTATTTGTTGTACCAAGTGTTATACAATATAAATCTAGATTAGTCATTTAACAAGCAAAGTATTAGAGAGAACAAGATAACAAATACAAAACATGTTAGTATCAAACATTAAAGTCCATATTAAGTTTACACTATACTTATTCTTACACTATTAGTGTAACCGTTTCACTTTGACATAATAAATTTAGCTAAACATAATGAAAGAAAGAAAAATAAAAAAATAAAAACATAAATAAGATAAAAGTTAACTAAGTAAATGAAAGGAAATGAAAGGTATAAACTTGATATTAATGAAAGCAAAGCATAAACATAACAAAAAATATAAAGAGAGAAGGCAAGAGCATGATCTTGATTTGGAAACCAAGATGCCTAAATGCATGACAAATGCCTTCTTTTATAGACCAAAATTGAAAACTATTGATTTGATGACTAATTGATGAGTGGGTGACCAACTCTTGACTTGGTGATAATCTTTATCTTCTCTTATCTACCAAAAACATCACTGATAACATCAAAATTAGAACCACTTGAACATTAAAGTTGTAGGAAATTGTCTCATCTTTCTAGGGTAAAAAATGGAGATCATTTGGACTTCTGGAACTCCAGATATAGGCCAAACACTAAAGAGTGCTCGGGCTAGAGGACAGATTTAGACTTCTTTATTGTTGCTATAATTTGGACTTGAAAATGACCTTTTTAAATTTTAGGCTCCGTACGAAAGTTGTAGGCCTATATCTTACCTTTCCATCTATATAAAGTAGACCTAATTTCGAGATCTATACCTCCAGATATGACCCAATTACCGAACAGTGTTTTTGTTTGTACTGCACCGACATCTCTTTTCTAAGTTTGGCCATCTCTTTAGCCTTTTAATTTCAGTTCTTAAACTCATCAATCAATCTTTTTATTTATGTGATAGGCCTACATTAAAAATGAACATTTACTACAAATTAAAGGTATCTTTTATTATTAGATATGTTATTATAAAACATGCTTTAGTTAAAGAGTTATTGATACTTCAAGTGCAAAATAATGATATAAAACCTTGATAAAAATATACTTTTAAGTACTAATTATTGAACCACTAGGAGGTTAATTTTATAAATTATAAACAACAATAATATAACAATAACAATAATAATAATAGTTCTAATACTAATAATACTACTAATAATAGTAATAGTAATGATAGTAGTAGTAGTAATAGTAGTAGTAGTAGTAGTAGTAGTAGTAGTAGTAGTAAAGAAGAAGAAGAAGTTGATGAGAACTTTGAGATGAAATATCAATAAATGGATTAAACAATGATAACAACAAATGTTAAGGTTAGACGATCCACTAATGGTATGTCAAACAATTATAGTATGAACTCTTATTACTCATATGGAAACCACACACAAAAGAGGTTCCAATCAAATTACAAATTATTAACATAATTACATTAGTTATCTTATATGATTAATGTTAATACTTGTAAATGTTGTCAGACATTTATGATTATAACTTATGTTAACCATAAATTGAGTTCCTTTAATAGCTTAGGTGTCGATTAAACCATACAATATGGGTTATGAAAATGCCAAGTATTTGTTGTACCAAGTGTTATAAAATATAAATCTAGATTAATTATTTACAAGTAGAGTATTAAAGAGTGAACAAGATAACAAATACAAAACATGTTAGTATCATATATTAAGGTCCATATTGAATTTACACTATACTTATTCTTACACCATTAGTGTAACCTTTTCACCTTGACATAATAAACTTAACTAAACATAATGAAAGAAAGAAAAATAAATAAACAAAATAAGAATATAAATAAGATAAAAATTAACCAAGTAAAGGAAAGGAAATGAAAGGCATAGACTTGATATTAATGAAAACAAAACTTAAACAATACAAAGATACAAAGAGAGAAAGTAAGAGCATGATCTTGATCTGAAAACCCAGATGTCTAAATACATGGAAAATATCTCCTTTTATAGGCCAAAATTAAAAACATTTGATTTGATGAGTGGATGACCAACTCTTGACTTGATGACAATCCTTACCTTCTATTGTCTACCCAAAATATCATTGATAATGTAAGAATTGAAATCACTTAAAGCATGAAAGTTGTTAGAAATTGTATAAGTTTTTCATAAAAAAAAATTGAGGTCATTTGGACTCTAGAACTCTAGTTATAGGTGAAACATTAAACAGTATTTGGGTTACAGGACAAATTCAGACTTTTTAATTGTTGTTATAATTTGGACTTGAAAATGACCTTTTTAAAATAGACATCCACATGAAAGTTATAGGCCTGTGTCTTAACTTTCCATCCATATTAAGTAGACCTAAATCTGAGATCTACACCTCTAAATATGACTTAATTACTTAACAGTGTTTCGGTTTGGATTATACCTGCATCTCTTTTCTAAGTTTAGCCATCTCTTTGTCCTTTTAATTTCAGTTCTTAAACTCATCAATCAATCCTTTTATTTATGTAATAGGTCTGCTTTTAAAATGAACATTTACTATAAATTAAAGGTATCTTATATTATTAGATATGTTATTATAAAACATGCTTTAGTTAAAGAGTTCTTGATACTTCAAGTGCAAAATGATGATATAAAAGCTTGATAAAAATGCACTTTTAAGTACTAATCACTACGATTTCCATGCTCTTTCTTATTTTATTTTCTTGCCTTAGATGTATAGAAAGGTATGGATGTTAGCTTTTTAATGCCATAAGAATCACTTTATTTTGACCTCTAGAGCTCACGCTCTGCACAAAACATCAACTAAAGGTCAAATCTATCAATTACCTCCAATTTACTTCCTTTTTGCATCTTTCATCCATAAGTGCCTTTAAAACATAAAATAAAGAATATTAAGGTATTATATATATAAAATATACATAAAATACTAGTTAAATATGGGTGAAATTATCGAATAATATAGTTGCAACAAGATGTTTTGGTTAAGGAGTTATTGATACTTCAAATGCAAAATGCTGATATAAAACCTTGATAAAAATACACTTTTAAGTATTAATCAAGAGGCAAAAGGTAAAAATATGAGCATATTATCATAAAAACCTAAATTTTTGAGTGAAACATGAAAGGAGTGACATTTATTGAGTGCAAACACATGAGAAAATGTGAGGATATATTTTTTTACTATTAACTTGACGATGTCAACCAAAAGTGGATTATCATCGCCAAATGATAAGAACAATTTAGAATGAGGTTATTTGACTATGCAATAACAATTAAAAATGATGAAGTTGAGGTTTAGAGAGGTTAAGAATGTGATGGCTGGATTAAGAACTAAGGTAACTAGTGTTTAAGGAGTGCTAGACAATAGAGCTCTTCCTTGGGTTGGGATTATTATTACTATTATTTTCATTTTTTTTAAATATCTATACATATAACTTAAAACACCATGCATCTTTAACCCATGTAATGAGCTTTTAGCTAATGACTCCTAGACTAGTTGGTCTTAGGGCATTAGATGTTGAGATACCCCTACAAGCTTAGTAACTCGGGTTGTAGATATTGATATGTAGATAGTGCAATGTTTGATTCCCTTAAGATTTTCTCCTTAACCCATATAACAAATGTTGGGCCAATAGCTCCTAAGTTAGTTGATTTTAGGGTATTAGTTGTGAAAACACCCCTTCGAGCTTAATTGCTTAGGTTAGGGAGGCTATGAAACCAAACTTATCTACATTTTTATTATCATTATTTTTTTGTATTTTTCTTTTCTAATTATATAATATCTTTTTTTAACAAAAGAACATAAATAATGTAATAATCCAATATGCAACCCACAATCATATGTTAAAGTGTGTGTGTGTAAATTAAGGTTTAAAAATACATGTTAGATGAGTATATGAGCATAATTAAGTGATAGTAATGCGAGAGTTTGTAAACTTGAATATTTCAAGAAGTATTAAGATAGACCTTATTAATAATGGTTACTAAGATGCGTATCAAAAGTCATAAAAAGATCTCCTTTACTTTGCCATCATAGTAACAATAATTTTACACATACTTTATGAAATAGAAAACACAGTTAGTTTTTTTTTTAGCTACTACCCCCCCAACCAAAACGAGACATTGTCCTCAATGTTCTAAAGTATAAAGATAGAGTATAGAAGATATCACCTAAAATAATGAACATTAACAAACCTGAAACACACTGAAACAAATATAAGAAATAACAAAACACAATAATAAAACCAAAAGAGACAAAGATTCGCAAATGAAGACTTAAATCTAATCTAAGTTTCTTACGGCTTTCCTTAGATGACCAATTTATACGACTCTTAGAGGGATTAATTACAGGAATGATAGATTGTAGTTAGTTAACCGATTGTTCAGCAGTAGTAGCAGAGATTATGATTTATCGTGTAGAAGATGTTAAAAATTCCTATTCCACAACATGATCAAGAAAAGACAACAACTTATCATAATAACCATTAACATTTAACAGACCTATGAGTTTATGGTAAATATGCAGTTAGGCCCAAAAGAAAATATGAAAAATCTCTTCCAATATGCCTAGACCACCTGGTAAAGCAATAAAGGCATTAACATGGTTAAATATTGCATTCATTCGTGCAGACATTGTGGAGACCTGTAGTTCCTCTCTAATTATTTTTCCAATGATATCCCCTTGTGCTAAAGCTTTGGGGACGACCCTCAAAACTTGACTACCTTCTAAAAATACAGCTATTGACACACCTCCCATTAACCCCAAACTGCCTCCCCTATGTACTAAACGAATCTTTTTCTCAGCTAACATCTGACCAAGATAATTTGCTGATTCTAAAAACTCTTTTTCTTTCCCAAGACTCAATCCACCGAAAACACAAATATTTCTTATGTGATGACTTGAGGAACTTGTCATTTCTACAGACTTCTATATATGTTGAATGTATGGGTTGAGTTGAAATGAAAGGAAGGAAAAGAGGATTTTATAGATGAGAAATTAAAAAGGCAATCATACCATCTATATGTAGGCCAGCTGAAGTCTCTCTTTGTCTCTCTCTATTTATTTATTTTTGAAAAAGTATATGTCTGTACAGGTAGTTGTGATTGTGGCTCACATCTTCCCTTAGTTTTATGTCCAAGAACAATTGAAACGCCCTTTATAAGTCGAGGATAGGCTTCCCATCCAATTTTCTTAAAAACTAGCTAACAAGGTTTTTTTTTTGTTAATTTCTCAAGACTAAGTTGAGCATGTTTTTTATGAAATAGTGGCCATTAATCATGAATTGCACGATGCACATCTCCACTCGGATGCGTCTCAAGAGTTAATAGAAGATTATCTAAAGACTCCTTACTTAAGCCATCCTTAATGAATTGTATTTTATCTTCACAGTTTATAGATACCATTTCTAAAGAACAACATTGTGCATTACAAGTCCATCTAGCACATCGATGACAGACTTTCAGTTGTTTTGCACAATGTTTCTTTGTAAAAGTTCTTTTACCTGTTCTAAGTATGTGTGAAATGAAGGAATTAGAGGACTCACATGATAATCCGACCTTTGGTTCAATCAACCAGTAAATATCTTCAAGAATTCCATGATTCATTAATAGTCTTAATCTTGCACATCTAATACGTTAAATTTTTATAATTGTATTATAAGGTAGAGCGGGAAAATACTTTTTTAATTTTTCAAGATTAGTGTCCATTTTTAAATGAGAATCGGAAGAGAGATTTAAAGAATTGCACAAATATATATTAGTTATTATGGGAAACTAAAAAAACCAACTTAATTTACGGAGTATCGTTATCCGCCATTTGACTAGGGTAAGAGAAACTAGCAAAAATTACTAAAAAGAAACACAAAAACAATGTGAGAAAAAAATAATCAACATTTATCTACAAGATCATTCAAACCAGTTGATTCATTTTCACTAGGAAAATTATTAGAGTAAGCTTTCAAACGATGTTCATTTTCCTTAAAAACATTGTCATTCATTGAATTCTCAATATCATAGGCCCCATAAGGATTGCTCTACCTTGATCTTAGCTCTCTACAAAATGAATAGAGTTGAAAATTATAAAACAAATTTTTTTGACCAGTTTTAATTGTTTGATAATTTTCACAAGTTTTACAGAATGCATGCATGTCCTTGAACATGGTGGACCAATAAAATCTATTTTAAAATATTTTTGTAGCTGTCTTTTTTGATGAAAAATAACTCCCACATGTTTCAAAATGACAAAGTTTAATGACACTACTTATCGCATTATCGAGAATGAATCTTTGAAATATTTGATGAGGACAATATTTGAATAAGTCAGGGTCATCACAATAAAAGTTCTTCACTTCGTTCAAACATTTTTCTTTATCTTCGGTACTCCAATTAGCTGGCAATTCTCCTAAAGCAAGAAAATTGATATTTTTATCATACCAAGACATTGGACTAAGAGAAAGTAAGTATTCATTAGGAAGGTAATCATCGATTGGTATGATGTTAGATGTCGAATTTGTTGTCACTTTGGACAAATGATCTGCATCAACATTTTTTATGCTTTTTTTATCCATGATTTCTTCCTAAGAATAAATCATTTGCAAATCTTCAAATTCATCCAAATCATTTTTACATAAAGTAGATTCAAGTTGATCATAAACTAATTCATCAATATGATCTATTTCTTGTAAATTATTATCATCTTTAGGTTGCTTGCAAATGTTGAAAATATTCATCTTCAATGTCATGTTTTCAAATGATGGCTTCATCAGTCCATTTCTATAATTAATCAATGTGTTAGAAGTTGCAAGAAACAGACGTCCTAAAATAACAGGAAATGAAGTACATGCTTCAATAGGTTGTGTATCCAAGATAATAAAATCCATAGGATAAATGAATTTATCAACTTGTAATAACACATCTTTAATTATTCTTCTAGGCACTTTTACAAATCTATCGGCAAGTAAAAGAGTTATAGAAGTTGCTTTTAACGCACCTAGATTAAGAATCTGGAAAACTGAATATGGAAGTAAATTCACACTAGCTCCAAAATCAAGTAAAGCTCTTTCAATTTTATTTCTCCAATAGATTGAGACTTTTTGTCCTTTCAATTTCAGTTCTTGAACTCATCAATTAATCCTTTTATTTATGTGATAGGTTTGCATTCAAAATGAACATTTACCATAAATTAAAGTTATCTTATATTATTAGATATGTTATTATAAAACATGCTTTAGTTAAGGAGTTATTGATACTTCAAGTGCAAAATGATGATATAAAACCTTGATAAAAATACACTTTTAAGTACTAATCACACACAAAGGAGGTTCTAGTCAGATTATAAATTGTAACATATTACATTAGTTATCTTATTCGATTAATGCTAATACTTGTAAATCTTGTCATGTATTCATGATTATAACTTATGTTAATAACAAATCAAGTTCCTTTCATAGCTCAGGTGTCGGTTATACCATACACTATAAGCTATGAAAGTGCCAAGCATTTGTTGTACTAAGTGTTATACAACATAAATCAAGATTAGTCATTTAACAAGTAAAGTATTAAAAAGTGAACAAGATAACAAATACAAAACATGTTAATATCAAACATTAAAGTCCATATTAAGTTTACACTATACTTTTCTTACACCAATAGTGTAACCTTGTTACCTTGACATGATAAACTTAACTAAACATAATGAAAGAAAGAAAAATAAATGAACAAAATAAAAACATAAATAAGATAAAAGTTAAGTAAGTAAAGGAAAGGAAATGGAAGACATAAAGTTGATATTAATGAAAGCAAAACTTAGGAAATCATCTTAGCTTTTGAGAGAGAAAAAATAGAAGTCATTTGAACTTCTATAACTTTAGATATGGGCCAAATACTGAACAGTATTAGGGCTGCAGGACATATTCAGACTTCTTTGTTATTGTTATAATTTAGACTTGATAAATCTTGGACTCCATATGAAATTGTAGGCCTGTCTTACCTTTCTATCCATATAAAATAGACCTAAATCTGAGATCTACAGCTCCAGATATGACCCAATTACCTAATAGTGTTTCGGTTTGGACTACACCAACATCTTTTTTTCTAAGTTTGGCTATCTCTTTATCCTTTCAATTTCAGTTCTTAAACTCATCAATCATTCTTTTCATTTATGTGATAGGCCTGCATATAAAATAAATATTTACCATAAATTAAAGTTATCTTATATTATTAGATATGTTATTATAAAATATGCTTTAGTTAAGGTGTTATTGATACTTCAAGTGCAAAATGATGATATGAAACCTTGATAAAAATAAACTTTTAAATACTAATCACAACCCCCAACCAGCTTATTACTAGTCCCTAGTAATCAAAGCGTTAAAATAGAAAAACAATTTGCAAATTCCATAAAGTAAGGTATTGATCATTCAACTTCCATTAATCTATCCCGATAAACAATTTTTTATTAAATTTATATATCTGCTCAATATCTCTTAAACAAGATATTAATAAACTCTTTTTTTGTGTGCTCAAAATATCAACATATAGTTATGGGGCTTTGCTAGGAAGAAAACCAATTTTTTTTCTAATGTTTAAGGTTAACTTTCTTGAGTTGTGACTTTTTCTTTTCTTTTTCTTAGAAAAATATACATGTGTAACTTAAAATACAATGCATTTTTAACCCATATAATGAGCTTTCAGCTAATGACTTCTAGACCAGTTGCTCTTAAGGCATTAGGTGTTGAGACACCTCTACGAGGTTAGTAACTTGGGTTGTAGATATTGATACTAGATAATGCAATGTTTGATTCCCTTAAGCTTTTTTCCTCAACCCATGCAACAAACGTTTGACCACTAGCTCCCAAGTCAATTAACTTTAGGGTATTAAATGTAATAAAACTCCTTCAAGCTTAATTGCTTAGGTTAAGGTTGCTACAAAACCAAAGTTATCTATATTTTTATTATCATTATTTTTTTTACTTTTTTTTTTCAATTTATATACCATCCTTTTCCCTTAATTGTTACCTTCAACAAATAAACTTAAATAATGTAATAATCTAGTGACTAACCGACAATCATATGTTAAAATATGTGTATGAAAATTAAAGTTTAAGAATACATGTTAAATGAGTATATGAGCAAAATTAAGTGATAATAATGCAAGAGTTTGTAAACCTGAATATTTCAAGAAGTATTATGATAGACGTTATTACAAATGATTACTAAGATGCATCTTATGAGTCATAAAAAGATTTCCTTCACTCTGCCATCATAGTAATAATAATTTTGCACACGGTTTATGAAATAGCAAACATAATTAGTTTTTTTTAACTATTACCCTTTCCCCCCAACCAAAACAAGACATTGCCCTCATTGTTCTAAGGTAGAAAGATAGAGTACTAAACAAAGGTATATTGATTCTTACCTGTTTGAAAGTATCAAAAATTTCAGAATTGTGATTGACTTTTCTTTGTTTGGTCATGGCCTGAGGAAATGGAAGTGCTGGCGGAGAATCAGTCTTTTCTTTTCAATTTTCAGATTCAACCCCTTCCTTACCCTTAGAGATTGACTCATCATCTTTGTCATAAGGTTCAAGAGAGGGTTTTTCAATAACCTTACCACTACGAAGAGTAGTGACTGATTTGACTTGATCCATATGTTGGCTTTCAAAATTACTTGCATTTGCATTGTATTGCCCCTTGGGATTTTGTTGTGGTTGAGATGGAAACTTAACTTTCTCTTGAAAACTGAGAGCAGATGTTAATTTTGCAAGAGTATCTTTAAAATCTGTCATGTTTTGGTGACAATCCTTATCTTCTCTTGTCTGCCCAAAATGTCATTGATGACATCATAATTAGAGCCACTTGAAAGCATGAAAGTTCTAGGAAATTGTCTCAGCTTTCTTGTGTAAACAATTCAGCTCATTTCGACTTCTAGAACTCCAAATATAGCTAAAATACTGAACAGTGCTCGGGCTGGAGGACAGATTCGGGCTTCTTTATTGTTGCAACAATTTGGACTTGAAAATAGCCTTTTTAGATCTTAGGCTCCATATGAAAGTTGTAGGCCTATGTCTTACCTTTCCATCCATATAAATGAGACCTAAATCTGAGATCTATAGCTGCAGATATAACCCAATTACCCAATAGTGTTTCGATTTAGATTGCACCGACATCTCTTTTCTAAGTTTGATCATCTCTTTGCCTTTGCAATTGAAGTTCTTGAAGTCATCAATCAATCCTTTCATTTATGTGATAGGCCTGCATTCAAAATGGACATTTACCATAAATTAAAGGTATCTTATATTATTATATAGATTATTATAAAACGTACTTTAGTTAAGGAGTTATTGATACTTCAAGTGCAAAATGATGATATAAAACCATGATAAAAATGCACTTTTGAATACTAATCAAAATATGAAAGATCTTTTTCAATGTGCCTAGACCACCTGGTAGAGCAATGAAGGCATCAATATGGTGAAACATTACATTCATTCGAGCTGATATTGCGGAGACCTGAAGTTCCTCTGCAATTGTTTTTCCAATGATGTCCCCTTGTGCTAAAGCTTCAGAGATAACCCTCAAAACTTGACTACCTCCTAAAAATACAGCTATTGACACATCTCCCATTAACCCAAGACTGCCTCCCCTATACACTAAATGAAACTTTCTTTGAGGTAGCACCTGACCAAGATGATTTGTTAATTCTAAAAACTCCTTTTCTTTCTCAGGACTAGATCCACTGAAAACACAAATACTTTTTATTTGATGACTTGAGGAACTTGCCATTTCTATACACTTCTATATTTGATGAATGTATGGATTGAGTGGAAATGAAGGGAAGGAAGAGAAGATTTTATAGATGAGAAATTAAAAAGGCAATCATACCACCTATGTGTAGGCTAGTTGGAGTCTCACACACACACTCTCTCTATTTATTTATTTATTTTTTAAAAAAACATGTGTATGTATAAGTAGTTGTGATTGTGGCTCACATCTTCCCTTGGTTTTACGTCCAAGAACAGCTTAAACGCCCTATAGGGGTCGGGGATAGACTTTTCATCCAGTTTTTTAAAAAACTAGCAAAGAGGGTCTTTTTTTTTTAGTTAGATTCCCAAGACTATATCAAGCATGTTCTTTATGAAAATGGGTTCATAAGTTATGAATTGCATAATGCTTATCTCGATTATGATGAGACTTAAGAGTCAATAGAAGATTATCTAAAGACTCTCTGTGTTTTGAAATAAATCCCACCTTTTGACAATTTTCACAGGTTTTGTGAAATGCATGTGATTCCTTGAATATGGTAGGCCAATAAAATCCCCTTTGTAAGATTTCTACAGTTCTGTTTTTTGATAAAAAATTATCCCCACATGCCTTAGAGTGACAAAATTTAATAACATTACTTACCTCATTGTCGGGAATGCATCTTTGAAATATCTGATCAAGACAATAATTGAATAAGTCAGGGTCATCCCATTAAAAATTTTGCGCGTTGCTCAAAACTTTTTTTTTGTCTTCGGTACTCTAATAAGTTGGCAAAAATCCTGAAGTAAGAAAATTGATATTTTTAGCAAACTAAGGCATTGAACTAAGAGAAAGTAGAGATTCATCAGGAAAGTAATCATCGATTGGTGTGATGTTGGGTGTTGAATATGTTGTTACTTTTGATAAAAGATTCGCATCAACATTTGCAATGCCTTTTTCATCCTTGATTTCTTTCTGATTAGTCATGGCATTAGGAAATGAAAGTGATGGCAAGGAATCAGTCGTTTCTTTATAAATTTCATATTCAACCCCTTCCTTACCCTTAGAGATTGACTCATCATCTTTCTCATAAGGTTCAAGAGTGGGTTTTTTAATAACCTTACCACTGCAAAGAGTGATGACTTATTTGACTTGATCCATGTGTTGACTTCTATAACTACTTGCATTTGCATTGTCTACCCAAAACATCATTGATAATGTCAAAATTGAAGCCACTTGAAAACATGAAAGTTGTATTATATTATCTCAGCTTACTTGTGTAAACCATTGAGCTCATTTCAACATCTAGAACTCCAGATATGGCCAAAATACTAAACAGTGCTGGGGTTGGAGGATAGATTCAGGCTTTTTTATTGTTGCAACAATTTAGGCTTGAAAATTGCCTTTTTAGATCTTAGGCTCCATATGAAAGTTGTAGGCCTATGTCTTATCTTTCCATCCATATAAAGTAGACCTAAATCTGAGATCTATAGCTCCAAATATGACCCAATTACCAAACAATGTTCTGATTTGGATTGCACCAATATCTCTTTTCTAAGTTTAACCATCTCTTTATCCTTTTAATTTCAGTTCTTAAATTTATCAATCAATCCTTTCATTTATGTGATAGGCCTGCATTTAAAATGAATATTTACTATAAATTAAAGATATCTTATATTATTAGATATATTATTTGATTAGTACTCAAAAGTGCATTTTTATCATGGTTTTA
>SRLM01001927.1:79282-93278 GCA_015708895.1 Populus ilicifolia | reverse complement strand
TCCACTAATGGTATGTTGAACAAGTATAGTATAAACTTTTATTTAGTCAATTGGAAACCACACACAAAGGAGGTTCCAATCATATTATAAATTGTTAACATGATTACATTAGTCATCTTATTCAAATGTCAGTGTTCTAGTTCGGATTGCACCGACATCTCTTTTCTAAGTTTGATCATCTTTTTGCCTTTGCAATTGAAATTCTTAAAGTCATCAATCAATCCTTTCATTTCTGTGATAGGCCTGCATTTAAAATGGACATTTACCACAAATTAAAGGTATCTTATATTATTAGATAAATTATTATAAAACGTACTTTAGTTAAGGAGTTATTGATACTTTAAGTGCAAAATGATGATATAAAACCATGATAAAAATGCACTTTTGAGTACTAATCAGTTTCCTTGTCCTCTTAGTTAATTTCTGTTTTCTTCACATTTAATTGAGGTCCTAGGTCAATTTTCTTAGGGTTTTCTTCTTCATTTCTGGTTCTAGGTCTTAAAGAGAAGAGGAAGGGAGTTTCATGACCCACACCTTTCGAATCTAGCTAAATTCAAGGAAGGTTTGACAGTGTTCTTTCTCCTCTCCTAATGGTTCTTTTCCTTCTTCCTCTCATGTTTTTTGGCCCTTTTTTTATCTTTTCCTCTAGTTAGTTGTTCGATCTTCTCTCAAGATGTCCTCTCTCTCCCTCATATGTTCACAAGGCTTAGGTTTTTGTTCGGAAGGAGAAAGGGAAGAGTAACATGTAGTTCTACATACAGCTGCAGACAACTTTGAGAAAAGTAAGGGTTACCTTCTCTCTCCTCCTTATATTTATACTCCCTATTAAATAAGGTGGGGTGTTTGGGGTTGGTTTAGATGTTTTCTTATTTTTGTTTTGGTCTATCCAAAACCGGTTTTACCCCTCCCTCCAGCTCCTTAAGATAATTTAAAAATAATTGCATTATTGCCGATTCAGGAAATTGGCAGCGAAAATTGGATTGCTACCGATTAAGAAATCGACAATGATGGTGGAGTCATCAATTCTCCCCCTCTCTCTCTCACTCTCTCTCTCTCTATATATATATATATTTTCTAGGCGTGTACAATACTTATTATTACACCATTATGTAACATTTTCACTTTGGCATAATAAACTTAACTAAACATAATAAAAGAAAGAAAAATAAATAAACAAATATAAATATAAATAAGATAAAAGTTAACTAAGTAAAGGAAAAGAAATAAAATATATAAACTTGATATTAATAAAAGCAAAACTTAAGAATTATAAAAATACAAATAGAGAAAGCAAGAGCATTATCTTGATCTGAAAACCAAGATGCCTAAATGCATGGAAAATACCTCTTTTTATAGGCTAAAATTAGGAACTAATGATTTGATGACTAATTGATAAGTGGGTGACCAACTCTTGACTTGTTGACAATCCTTATCTTCTCTTATTTGTCCAAAACATCATTTATAACTTCAGAATTTGAACCATTTGAAGCATGAAAGTTCTAGAAAATTATCTTAGCTTTCCAAAAAAATAATTGAGGTCATTTATGCTTCTAGAACTCCAGATATGGGCGAAAAACTGAATAATGCTCAGGCTATAAGATAGATTCAGACTTCTTCATTATTGCTACAATTCAGACTTGAAAATGGCCTTTTTAAATCTTGGGCTCCCATGAAAGTTGGAGGCCTATATCTTACCTTTCCATCCATATAAAGTAAACCTAAATCCGAGTTTACAACTTTAGATATGACTCAATTACCGAACAGTATTCTGGTTTGGACTACACCAGCATTTCTTTTTTAAGTTTAGTCATCTCTTTGTCCTTTCAATTTCAATTCTTAAACTCATCAATCAATCCTTTCATTTATGTGATAAGCCTGCATTTAAAATGAACATTTACTACAAATTAAAGGTATCTTATATTGTTAGATATGTTATTATAAAACATGTTTTAGTTAAGGAGTTATTGATACTTCAAATGTAAAATGATGATATAAAACCTTAATAAAAATACACTTTTAAGTACTAATCACTTTTTACATGACTAATCTAGATTTATATTGTATAACACTTGGTACAACAATTGCTTGACACTTTCATAGCACATACCGTATGGTATAATAGACATATGTGCTATGAAAGGAATTTGATTTGTTGTTAACATAAGTTATAATCACGAATACGTAATAACATTTACAAGTATTAGCATTAACCGAATAAGATAACTAATGTAATCATGTTAACAATTTATAATCTAATTAGAATTTCTTTTGTGTGTAGTTTTCATTTGACTAAAAAGAGTTTATACTATACTTGTTTGAAATAATATTAGTAGATCCTCTAACCTTAACATTTGTTTTTATCATTGTTTGATCCTCACATTAATCTTCTATTTCAAAGTTCTTATCAACTTCTTTATTATTATTATTATTACTATTACTATTACTACTACTACTACTACTATTCTTCTTCTTCTTCTTCTTGTAGTATTATTATTATTATTTATAATTTATACAATTAACCTCCTTGTGGTTCGATCTTGGTCTTGCTAGGTTATTTATTACTTCGACACTCCTACACTTGGGAGAAGACATCAATCTTTTGTTTGTGTCAGTGATCCTAGTCAGTGTTTTTATAAAAATAATATTTTATCTAGCTCAAAATAGGACTACAAGGCATATAATTAAAAAGTGAAGTGATATTAAAGATGACCTTTTCTCATTTCAAGGAAAGTCGGTTAGAACTGATAAATTTTAAACTTATCTAGTGTAATGATTTGGACTTGTAAACATCATGATTCACTAGTCCATAACCACTGAAATCCACTAGATATCATTATGCATACTGTTAAAACCTAGTTATATAGTGTGCGGTTCAATTTTATGTGTATGCTCAAAATTTGTTCGGTCACCTCTTATTGTTTATCATGTCATTTCAACAAAATTTTAGTCATTTATGTAATCTAAACACTTTTAATATGTTTAACTATTGAAAGTGAAATGACAAAGAGAGCTAAGCTTAAAAAAGAGATGCTGGTTCAATTCAAATTGGAGCACCATTTTGTTATTATATCATAAATGGAGTTGTAGAACTAAGATTTAGGTTTGGTTTATATGGATGGAAAGTTAAGACATAGGCCTAAAACTTTCATGAAAAGTCCAAGAATCAAAAGGGTCATTTTCAAGTTCAAATTGTTGCAACAAAAGAAAAGTCAAAATCTATCCTACAACTCAGACACTGTACAGTGTTCAACCCGTATCTCAAGTTCTAGAAGTTAAAATGAGCTCATTCTTATTTTTGTTAGAAAGAGGAGACAAATGCCTAGAAATTTTATGGAGAATGTTTGTTCAAAGTATGATGTTAGCAATGATGTTTTGTTTAGACAAGAAGATAATAGTTGTTACCAAGTCAAGAGGTGGCCACCTACTCAATAATTAGTCATCAAATCAATAGTTCTAAATTTTTAGCTTATAAAATAAGACATTTTCCATGAATTTGGGCACCTTAGTTTTCAAATCAAGATCATGTTCTTGTTTTCTTTCTTTGTAATTTTGTATTGTTTAAGTTTTTCTTTCATTAATCTCTTATTTATGTTTTTTGTCATAACTACATTCATATCTAGTCTATTTATGTTTCTCTTATTTATAATGTTTAACTAAGTTTATTATGTTGAGATGAAATGGTTACACTAATGGTGTAAGAATAAGTATAATATAAACTCAATGATGTAAACCTCATGATCATGTGTTACACAACCTACACGCAAAGATACCAATTCCCAAAAAGCAAAGTTAATAAGGTTTGATAGGAATGTAACACAAAGATAACTTATACTTAGGCACCAACACTATTGAAAATGGAAAACTGTCACCCAACGAATATTGATTCACGAACAAAAAGTATAAGGACGATACCATAAAGGTAGTTGTTCTCTGATAAGTCATTTTTCAGTTCTTTAGAGAACCATGGAAGGGGGATTATCTTACCAACACACACAAGTGCAGCAAACAAGAAGTTTTATTAATCTGAATTGTCTAACCTTACATGTTTGGTTATACCTCTATTTATACTGACTCTAGACTTATATGAAACCCACATACAATTTACCCAAATAAGTAATAATAACGCAAAGACTAAGAAGAAAATAATAAAAATAATAACAATCCAAAAATTATCATCCTAAATATGCTAGAATTAGATTTGTCACCATTAAGAAGTCCTAAATAGACTAGAAAATCTGATCTGAAAGTAGAATTTATTCTAAAGTCTTCTTTTCTGTTGTAGATAAGATGAATGAGGAATCCTTGTAACAAAAGGATTTTGAAATAATTATGAATCCTTACCACACTTGGAAACTATTTTGCAGCCTATTAAAGATCATTTAGTATATTTCCAAAATAAGCTGCCATTGATTGTTGAAGCTTGCTGGGCATTGATTGCTATAGTTAACACATCAAGTTCTTGCTTCATCTCCCATAGAATACAGGATAGACTCATGGATTCTTTTTTTAGAATACTGATCTCTTTATCTCTCTCCCTTTGATACCACCTCTCCTTTTACATCTGCGTTTTCTTTTGCCATAACACTAACTTGATGAAGGATGTGGTAGCTTATTTTGAAAATATACTAATTCTATAAATATCTTTAAAGGGTTGCAAAATAATTTTCAAGTGTGGGAAGGGTTTATAATTATTTCAGAATCCTTTTCTCATAATGATTCCTTATTCATCTTCGCCATAAAAGAAAAGAACACTTAAGAATAAATTCTACCATTAGATTAGATTTTCTAGTCTTTTTGGGACTTCTTAATAGTGACAAATCTGATTCTAATATATTTAGGATGGTAATTTTTAGATTTTTATTATTTTTATTATTTTCTTCTTAGTCTTTGGGTTTTATTACTTATTTGGGTCAATTCTAAGCGGGTTTCCTATATATCCACCTAAGGCGGTCCATTACGGTTTCTTTAAGTCTAGAGTTAGTATAAATAAAGGCATAACCAAACATGTAAGGTTAGACAATTTAAATTAATAAAACTTCTTATTTGTCGCACTTTATGTATGTGTTGATGAGATAATCTCCCTTCTATGGTTCTCATAAGAACTTAAATTATTAAAGAACAACTATCTTCATGGCATTATCCTTATACTTCTTGTTCACGAATCAATATTTGTTGGGTGGGGGTTTTTCATTTTCAATAGTGTTGGTGCCTAGGTACAAGTTATCTTTGTGTTAGCTCCTATCAAACTTGATTTACTTGGCTTTCCAGAAATTGGTGTCTTTACATGTGGGTTGCCTAGTCACGTGATCACGAGGTTCGCATTACTCAACATAAACTTTAATGTTTGATACCAACATGCTTTATATTTATTATCTTACTTACTCATAATATCTTGCTTGCAAAATGGTGAATCTAGATTTGTGTTGAACAATCTTTAATGTAACAAATACTTGATTCTTTTATAGTCAACTATATGGTATAATCAACACCTGTGTTATAAAAGGAACTTGATTTGTTGTTAACATAAGTTATTATCATGAATACCTAACAACTTTTACAAGTATTGACATTAATTAAATAAGATAATTAATATAATCATGTTAAAAATTTATAATTTGATTGAAACCTCTCTTGTGTGTGGTTTCTATTTGAGAAATTAAAGGAGTGATATTATACTTATTTGAAATACTATTACTGGATCCTCTAACCTTAACAATTATTTTATTCTTATTTAATCCTTATATTAATAACACAGTCTTAAAGGTTCTTTTCAACTCCTCTTTTATTGTTTATAATTTTATAGAGTTCACCTCCTTGTGGTTCGATCCTGATCTTGCCAGGTTATTTACTACTTTAACACTCCTTCACTTGGGATAAGATGTCAATCTTTTGATCATGCCAGCATGCTTCGAATATGCACCCAACAATGCAAGAAGATTACATTGAACAAGCTAATGTAGTTGATATACCATTCAAGAGACAACTTCAGCATAAATGTGATCCTTTTTCTAACACATACAATCCCGGATGGAAAGATTATCTAAACTAACATTAGGGAAACCTACCTCAACAAGATAATCAAGGCTAATAGTTCTACCCCATGGATTTCAACCCCAATAGAATTATCAAGTGAGACAACCCCTTGTATTTATAAATTTCAATGTTATGGGGTCATCAGGTGATGTTCTTTATAAGATGATGAAAACCTTAGCTTCTAACATAATAACCTTACAACAAAATATCATGTCTTTTCAATGGGAAACAAGGTCAAGCATTCACAACTTAAAAAAGCAAATGGGGCAAATAGCTTCAAGTGTAGGGAAATTGAAACCACAAATCAGTGGAAAATTCCCCTCCAAAGCATTGAATCCACAAGAGAATGTTAGTGTGATCACGTTGTGAAGTGGAAAAGCAATTAAATAAGAAATGCTGAAACAAATGAGATGGAGGAATAAGAGGAGATAGAAACCGAACTAAGCATAAAGAAGAAACACCCTCCTCCTTTATAAACTAAAACAACAACCAATACTGCAAAAGTGCATCCTAACTTAGTGAATTATAGTTTTAAGAAAATTCCACTATTTTTTTTTAGTTCTTCTAGGTTAAAGAAAAAGAAAAAAGAAAAGGAGATTTTAAATGTTTTTAAGAAAGTGAAACTCAACATCCCTTTGATTTATTCTATCAAGCAAATTCCCAAATATGCTAAATTTTAAAAGGAGTTGTGTGCTACCAAGAGAGCTTACAAGGTAAAAGGCTACGAAACGGTAAGTATGGGTGAAGTTGTATCTATTATAATTCAAAAGAATCTTTCTTTAAAGCAAAAGGACCTAGGTGAGTTTACTATCCCATGTGTTATTGGTAATGCTAGCTTTAAAAGTACCTTATATGATTTGGGTGCATCCATTATTGTTATACCTAAACATGTTTATGATTCTTTTAGTCTTAAGCTTTTTTATTAAAACTAGTATTGTAATACAACTTGTAGATCGTAGTTTTGTTTATCCATTTGGTGTGATAGAAAATGTTCTACTTAAGATTGATTGTTTTGTTATCTTATATGACTTTTATATTCTTGATATGAAACATGATTCATTAAACAACAAAATTCCTATATTGTTTAGAAGAATATTCTTGAAAATTGCCAATACAAAAATTGATTGTGGTAAGGATAACTTTTTCTATAGAAGTAGGAGATGAAAATATTGAATTTAATTTTCATTATGCATTGAAATATCCTTACAATAATGTTTATTCTATTATATGCTATGACCAAGTTGATAAATATGTGTAGTAAGTTTTTTATTTTGATTACAAAGACAGATTAAACATGGCTTTGAGCTATGACTATGATTTTACTAAGATAAAAGAGATGGAGGGGCATATATGTGTTCCCTAAAATGTGCAAGAATCAACCTTAGCTTTGCAAGCTTTGCAAACCACTCTTAGTGGTAATCTCTTTATTGATTTAGTACTTCTACATAAAATGTTTTTGTCGTGTATTTTATAAGCACCCGAGTTAGAATTGAAACCTTTGCTTGATAATTTGAAGTATGTATTCATTAGTGACAAACCTTTTTCGTGATAATTTAAAGTATATATTCATTGGTGACAATAATGCACTCCCCATTATCATAGTAAATTGTTGTGTGATCACAAAACAATGATTTAATGGACTTTAGTCGATATTAAGGGCATTAGCCCCTCGATGTATATGCATCACTTACTGTTAGAGGACAATGTGAAGCCAACAAGGAAAATACAAAGGCGATTAAATCTTTTTATGATAGAAGTAGTGAAAGTTGAAAAAAAAATTTTATCAAAATGTAAGTATATAAAAAGATAAAAAAAAAATACATTGCTGGATAACCAGCAAGTCCAAAAGCAAAGATGATTAGAAAGGGAACAGGCTCCCTTATCGACCAAATAGCACCCACAAATAAAATCAGAGAAAGGTACAAAAAACAACTAAGAGGAGAACCTAAAAATAAGGAGCCCTTCTTAACTGAATACAAAGCAAAGCAATGTAAGCAAAGCCACCAGCTGAAAAAATGAACAACCATGAAATCAAGCATGAAGCCAATGAAGATGAATCAGCCATAACAACAACACTAGAAAGGAAATAAAGAACTGAATGCAGGAGAGCCCGTAGTGGAGAAGCCAATAATGGAGGCCAAGAACAAGGCAGCCTGAGAGGAAGCCATGCAAGAAAGCAACAGAGTCAAATAAAGGCACCTAGGGAAACAACAAAGCCCACGTGAAAGCATAAGCAAACCGGCCAATCTGGAGGACACACAGCAAAGAAAGGCAAAGAGAAGCATTCAAGGGCCTGCAGCTATGCAGAAAAAACTAGCCCACCGAGAGGATTCCCCTACGTGAAGAGTGATGCTATGCAGCAAATATTGATGGTGGAGGAAACCAACCAATCAGGAGTCATTTATCACATCACGAATACTAAATGGGTTGCACCAATTTATGTGGTGACTAAAAAGACCATAATCACATTGTTAAAGGACAAAAATGGTGAACTCATTCCTACTAACATCTTAAATGGTTGGAGAATGTGTGTTGATTATAAAAAGCTCAATCTTTTTACATTTAAAGATCACTTCCCATTATCATTCATGGACCACATGCTTGAATGTCAAGTAGGTAAGTCTTTTATTACTTTATTAATTGATATAGTTGCTATAATCAAATCGTTATTAATTCTTAAGATTAAAAAAAGACTACATTTACATGTCTATTTGGTACATATGCATATAAAAGAATGCTCGTTGGTCTCTATAATACACCCACAAGTTTTCAAAGATGCATGGTGAGTATTTTTTCTGCCTACGTTGAAAGAAAAATTAAAGTCTTCATGGATGATTTCATGGTGTATAATGATTCTTTCGATAAGTGTTTGGAAAATTTATCTTTAGACTTGAAAAGATGCATTGAAACTAGCCTTATCTTGGACTATAAAAAGTGTTATTTTATGGTAGAATAAGGAATAATTATTGGGCATGTTATATGACATGATCAAAGAGTTGATATGTTATCCCAAATGCATGAGTGTCATATTTATAAATAACCCGGCAAGACCAAGGTCGAACCACAGGGAAGGGAACTATATAAATAATAATAGTAATAAAAATAACAATAATAGTATTAAAGATGTAATATTAATGTAAAAATTATACATTGATAAAAACAAATGTCAAGGTTAGAGGATCCACTAATAGTATTAGAAATAAGTAAAGTATAAACTCTTTATAAATTATCAACATAATCATATTAATACTCTTTATAAATTATCAACATAATCATATTAATCATCTTATTTACGTAACACCATACTTATAAATTTTATCAAGTATTCATGATGCTAACTTATGTTGATAACAAATCAAGTTCCTCTTATAATAACGATGTTGGCCGAAACTATGAAGGGTCAAGTATTTGTTGTGCCAAATATTATACAATACAAATCTAGATTAACCATTAAACAAGAAATGTATTAAGAATTAATAAGATAAAAATGATAGGACATGTTAATAGCAAGTTGTTCAGGATATAAGCATTGAAGTCCATATTGAGTTTATATTACACTTATCTTAATCCCATTAGTGAAATCTTTCACCTTAACATAATTAACTTAGCTAGACATTATAAAAACAAAAACATAAATAAACAATATAAGAACATTAATATGATATAAGTTCACTAAGTATAGTAAAGGTAATGAAAAGCATGAATAAAAGATTAATGAAAGCGAAACTTAAGCATTTAAAAATATATAGAGAGAGAGCCAGAATATGATCTTAATTTGAAAAACAAGATGCCTAAAAGAATGATAAATGCCTCATTTTATAAGCTAAAATTTAGAATTATTTATTTGGTAATTAATTATTGATGTAGTGACCAACTATTGATTTAGTGAACTTGGTGGACAATAACACTTATGCATTTTGGCTGGAAGAAATGACATTAATGCAATTAGAATTTGGCAAAGTGTTCTGCATAAAAGTTGTTGGAAACTGTCTTTTCCTTCCACCCACCAAATGTTAGAGCATTTTCAACACTATAGCTCAAGATATGTTTAAAATATTGATTAGTGTTATTGGTGGACGTAGTGGATAGCTGTCAAGCTCTTGTCTGGATAAAATATCATTGCTACCATCAGAATTTGAGTAAGTCTTCTTCATGAAAGTTGTTGGAAATTGTCTTTTCCTTCCACTTAAAAATTTCACGTCATTTGGCCTTCTAGAACTTCAGCTATGAGTAAAACTCTAGGTAGTGTTTGGGCTAGAATGTAGGACAAGTTTTGACTTCTCTTTTGTGGCCAAACTTTGAATTTGAAAATGAAAGTTGTAGGCTTATTTCTTATCTTTCCAGCCATATAAACCAAACTAATATCCGAGATCTATAGCTTTAGATATGACCTAATAACCGAACAATGTTTGAATTTGAATTGAAACGACATCTCTTTTTAAAACTTAGGTTTTTCTTGGTCCTTTCACTTCCAATGGTTAATCACAACAATCAATTCTTTGAATTATGAGATATACCTGCATTTAAAATGAATATTTATCATAAATCAAAGATATCTTATATTATTAGACTTGTAATTTGACATTACTAAAAGATTGATGTCTTCTCCTAAGTGCAGGAGTGTCGAAGTAATAAATAACCCGATAAGACCAGGGTCGAACTACAAGGAGGTTAATTATATATATTATAGATGACAATAATACAACAATAATAACAATAACAACAAAAACAACAACAACAATAATAATAACAATAGTAGTAGTAGTAGTAGTAGTAGTAGTAGTAAAGAAAAAGATGGAGAAGGAGAAGAAGATGATGAGAACTTTGAGATGGAATATTAATGTAAGGATCAAACAATGATAATAACAAATATCAAGATTAGAGGTTCCACTAATGTTATGTCAAACAAGTATACTATAAACTCTTATTATTCAATTGGAAACCATACACAAAGGAGGTTCCAATTAGATTATAAATTATTAACATGATCACATTAGTTATCTTATTTGATTAATGACAACACTTGTAAATCTCATCAGGCATTCATGATTATACCTTATGTTAACAACAAATCAAGTTCCTTTCGTAGCTCGGGTGTTGATTATACCATACAATATGGGTAATGAGAGTGCCATGTATTTGTTATACCAAGTATTATACAACATAAATCTATATTAGTCATTTAACAAGCAAAGTATTAAAGAGTAAACAAGATAACAAATAGAAAACATGTTAGTATCAAACATTAAAGTCCATATTAAGTTTACGCTATACTTATTCTTACACCATTAGTGTAACCTTTTCACCTTGACATAATAAACTTAACTAAACATAATAAAAGAAAGAAAAATAAATAAACAAAATAAGAACATAAATAAGATAAAAGTTAACTAAGTAAATGAAATGTATAAACTTGATATTAATGAAAGCAAAGCATAAACATTACAAAAAATACAAAGAGAGAAAGCAAGAGCATGATCTTGATCTAGAAACCAAGATGCCTAAATGCATGACAAATGCCTTCTTTTATAGCTAAAATTGAAAACTATTGATTTGATGACTAATTGATGAGTGGGTGGCCAACTTTGGACTTGGTAACAATCTTTATCTTCTCTTGTCTACCCAAAACATCATTGATAACGTCAAAATTGAAACCACTTTATAAGATGAAAGTTGTAGGAAATTGAATCAGTTTTCTAGGGTAAAAAATTAAGGTCGTTTGGACTTCTATAACTTCAGATATGGGCCAAAAACTAAACAGTGCTTGGATTGGAGGATAGATTCAAACTTCTTTGTTATTGCTACAATTTGGACTTGAAAATGACCTTTTTAAATCTTGGGCTTCATACAAAAGTTATAGGCCTATGTCTTACCTTTCCATCCATATAAATTAGACCTAAATCAGAGATCTACAGCTCCAGGTATGACCCAATTACTGAATAGTATTTTGGTTTGGACTGCATCGACATCTCTTTTCTAAGTTTGGCCATCTCTTTATCCTTTCAATTTCAGTTCTTAAATTCATCAATCAATCCTTTTGACACGACAAAAAGATTAATGTCTTCTCCTAAGTGCAGGAGTGTCGAAGTAATAAATAACCCGACAAGACTAGGATCGAACCACAGGGAGGTTAATTGTACAAATTATAAACAACAACAATAGTAACAATAACAACAATAATAATAATAGTAGTAGCAATAATAATACTAATAGTAGTAGTAGTAGTAGTAATAATAATAATAATAAAAAGAAGAAGATGAAGAAGAAAAGTTGATGAGAACTTTGACATAAAAAATTAACGTAAGGATTAAATAATGATAACAAACAATGTCAAGGTTAGAGGATCCATTAATGATATGTCAAACAAGTATAGTATAAACTCTTATTATTCAATTGGAAACCACACACAAAGGAAGTTCCAATCAAATTATATATTTTTAATGACACGACGAAAAGATTGATGTCTTCTTCCAAGTGCAGGAGTGTCGAAGTAATAAATAACCCGGCAAGACCAGGGTCGAACCACAGGGAGATTATTGTACAAATTATAAATAACAATAATAGTAATAATAACAACAACAACAACAACAATAGTACTAATAATAGCAATAGTAATAATACTAATACTAATAATAATAATAACAATAATAAAGAAGAAGAAGAAGAGAACTTTGAGATGAAATATTAAAGCAAGGATTAAACAATGATAATAACAAATATCAAGGTTAGAGGATCCACTAATAGGATGTCAAATAAGTATAGTATAAACTCTTATTATTCAATTGGAATCTACACACAAAGGAGGTTCCAATCATATTATAGATTATTAACATGATTAAATTAGTTATCTTATTCAATTAATGCTAATACCTATAAATTTCATCAAGCATTCATGATTATAACTTATGTTAACAACAAATCAAGTTTCTTTCATAGCTCAGGTGTCCGTTATACCATACTGTATGGCTATGAAAGTGTCAAGCATTTGTTGTACCAAGTGTTATACAACATAAATCAAGATTAGTATTTAACAAGCAAAGTATTAAAGAGTGAACAAGATAACAAATATAAAACATGTTACTATCAAACATTAAAGCCCATATTAAGTTTACACGATACTTATTCTTACTCCATTAGTGTAATCTTTTCACCTTGACATAATTAACTTAGCTAGACATAATGAAAGAAAGAAAAATAGATAAACAAAATAAGAACATAAATAAGAAAAGAGTTAACAAAGCAAAGGAAAGGAAATGAAAAGTATAAACTTGATATTAATCAAAGCAAAGCATAAGCATTACAAAGAATACAAAGAGAGAAAACAAGAGCATGATCTTGATCTGGACACCAAGATGCCTAAATGCATGGCAAATGCCTCCTTTTATAGGCCAAAATTGGGAACTATTGATTTGATGACTAATTAATGAGTAGGTGGCCAACCCTTGACTTGGTGACAATCCTTATCTTCTCTTGTCTACCCAAAACATCATGGATGACGTCACAATTAGAGCCACTTGAAAATATGAAAGTTCTAGGAAATTATCTCGGCTTTCTTGTGTAAAACATTTAGCTCATTTCGACTTCTAGAACTCCAGATATGGCCAAAATACTGAACAGTGCTCAGGCTGGACGATAGATTTAGGCTTCTTTGTTGTCGCAACAATTTGGACTTGAAAATGGTCTTTTTAGATCTTGGGCTATGAAAGTTGTAGGCCTCTGTCTTACCTTTCTATTCATATAAAGTAGACCTAAATCTGAGATTTATAGCTCTAGATATGAGCTAATTACCGAACAATGTTCCGGTTTGAATTATGCCGACATCTCTTTTCTATGTTTGATCATCTCTTTGCCTTTCCAATTGAAGTTCTTAAAGTCATCAATCAATCCTTTCATTTATGTGATAGGCCTGCATTCTACATTTAAAATGGACATTTACCACAAATTAAAGATATCTTATATTATT
>SRLM01001927.1:66333-76524 GCA_015708895.1 Populus ilicifolia | reverse complement strand
AAATAAAATAATCAACCTTTATCTACAAGATCATTCCAACCAGTTGATTCATTTTCACTAGGAAAATTATCAAAGTAAGCTTTCAAACGATGTCCATTTTCCTTAAAATCATTGTCATTCATTGAATTCTCAATATCACAAGCCCCATAAGGATTGCTCCATCTTGATCTTAGCTCGCTAGGGAATGTATAAAGTTGAGAATTACAAAACAAAACTTTTTGACCAGTATCAACTTTTTGACAATTTTCACAAGCTTTGCAGAATGCATGCATGTCCTTGAATATGGTGGGCTAATAAAATTCATTTTGAAAGATTTTTGCAGCTGTCTTATTTGACAAGAAATAACTTCCACATGCTTTAGAATGACAAAGTTTAATGACACTACTTACCTCATTTTCGGGAATGAATCTTTGAAATATTTTATCAGGACAATATTTGAATAAGTTAGGGTCATCACCATAAAAGTTCTTCACTTCGTTCAAAAACGTTTCTTTGTCTTTGGCACTCCAATTAGCTGGCAAATCTCCTAAAGCAAGAAAATTAATATTTTTATCATACCAAGGCATTGGATTAAGAGAAAGTAAGGATTCGTTAGGAAAGTAATCATCGATTGGTGTGATGTCAGATGTCGAATTTGTTGTCACTATTGACAAAAGATCCGCATCAACATTTTTGGTACTTTTTTCATCCGTGATTTCTTCCTTAGAATAAATCATTTGCAAATCTTCTGATTCATCCAACTCATTTTTACTTAAAGTAGATTCGAGTTGATCATAAACTAATTCGTTAATATAATCTACTTCTTGTAAATCATTATCATCTTCAGGTTGCTTGCAAATGTTGAAAATATTCATCTCCAATGTCATGTTTCCAAATGATAGCTTCATCATTCCATTCCTACAATGAATCAATGTGTTAGAAGTTGCAAGAAATGGACGTCCTAAAACAACAGGAAATGAATTACATGTCTCAACAGGTTGTATGTCCAAGACAACAAAATCCACAGGATAAACGAATTTGTCGACCTGTACTAACACATCTTTAATTATTCCTCTAGGCACCTTTACAGATCTATCGACAAGTAAAAGAGTTATAGAAGTTGGTTTTAACTCACCTAGATTGAGACTCTGAAAAACTGAATATAGAAGAAATTCACACTAGCATCAACATCAAGTAAGACTCTTACAATTTTATGCTCTCCAATAAAGCAAGAAATTGTAGGACAACCAGGGTCTTTATATTTCAAAGCATTATTGTTCCAAAGAATAACACTTACTTGTTCGGCTAGAAAGACTTTTCTTTTTCACATTTAGTTTCCTCTTCATAGTGCATAGATCTTTCAAAAATTTAGCATAGGAAGGAATTTGTTTAATAACATCCAGCAAAGGTATATTGATTCTTACCTGTTTGAAAATTTCAAAGATTTCAGAGTTGTGATTGACTTTCC
This sequence comes from Populus ilicifolia, assembly GCA_015708895.1. Classification (NCBI taxonomy): domain Eukaryota; kingdom Viridiplantae; phylum Streptophyta; class Magnoliopsida; order Malpighiales; family Salicaceae; genus Populus; species Populus ilicifolia. The sequence continues at coordinate 75,077 of SRLM01001927.1, read as the reverse complement.
TTTATTTGGTTATGGCTGAGGAAATGGAAGTGCTGGCAGAGAATCAGTCTTTTCTTTGCAATTTTTAGATTCAACCCCTTCCTTACCCTCAGAGATTCACTCATCATCTTTCTCATAAGGTTCAAGAGAGGGATTTTCAATAACCTTACCACTGCGAAGAGTAGTGACTGATTTGACTTGATCCATGTGTTGGCTTCCGGAACTACTTGTATTTGCATTGTATTGCCCCTTGGGATTTTGTTGTGGTTGAGATGGAAACTTACCTTTCTCTTGGAAACTAAGAGCAGATGTTAATTTTGCAAAAGTATCTTTAAAAGCTGTCATGTTTTAAGCAAGTTAAGTATTGATTATCTCTTGCTTTTTAATGAATGCATGCAATGTTTCCTTCAGATTTCTTCTAGAAGGTGGAGCATAAGAAGGTGCATATCCATAAGAATTTTGGAAATTATGGTGTGCTTGAAATGATGGTTGTGAAGTTTGTGCATTGTTGTTCTCACTCTTCCAACTAAAATTTGGATGATTTCTCCAACCAAGGTTGTATATTTATGAGTACGGGTTATGGTTGGCCCTTTGGAAACTGTTTAAAGCATGGGCTTGTTCATAGAGACATTTCTTAAAAGAAGGCAAGGTTGGACAGTTATCGGTTGAGTGTTCATTTGTTTCACATATTTGACATGCAATGTTTTCAACAGATTTTAATTGACCACTCCTTTTCAATTCTAGTGCCATGACTTTTCTAGCTAAAGATGCAAACTTGGCTTGAAGGTCATTATCTTCCCTAAGGTTGTACATACCTCTACTAGATGTATGAGGTTGAGTTTTACTCGGTGCCTCATAAGTACCCGCGGTGTCCCAATTTTGAGCATTTTCAACTAACAAGTCTAAGTACTCCATTGCTTTATCTGGGTCTTTATCTTTAAAAGTTCCATTGCACATCAATTCAACTATTTGCCTATCTTTAGGTGTTAACCCTTCATAAAAATGTGAAACCAATCTCCATGTTTCGAAACCATGATAAGGGCAAGTACTAAGCAAGTCTCGATACCTATACCAACATTGGCAAAATGTTTCTCCTGGTTTTTTAGTGAAAGTGGTGATTTGTCTTTTGTAAGAGTTTGTTCTATGAGATGGGAAAAACTTCTTTAAAAACTGTTGTTGCATTTCATCCCAAGCACGAATGGATCCTAGTCTCAAATTTTATAGCCATGTTTTAGCTTTATCTTTTAATGAAAAAGGAAAAAGCTTTAATCTGATGGTGTTCATGCTACAATTTAGATTATTATATGTGTTGCAGACCTCCTCAAATTCCCTTAAATGCAAGTATGGATTTTCCAATTCTAAACCATGAAAAGAAGGTAAAAGTTGAATAATGCCTGGCTTAAAATTAAAATGAGATGCATCGGGAGGAAAAACTATGCATGATGGTGCACTTGTTCATGTTGGATTCATGTGGTCTTTAAGTGTTCTACCACGGTTCTTCTCATTATTCTCATTATGAAGTGATTGATTATCTTCTTCAGCCATATTTTCTGAAAATGATGAGAACACCCTACAAAGTCTACCACTTGATGTACGTGACCACACTCTCATGCACGTGTAGGAATAGAATAAATCGAAAAGGAAAACAAAAGAAGAAGAAACAAGAAAAAAGAAACAAAGTTATATACAAGAAAAGGGAAAAGAGAAAACAAAATAAATATTATAATTTATACAAAACTTACCTCCCCGGCAACGGTGCCAAAAAACTTGACACGACATAAAGATTGATATCTTCTCCCAAGTGCAAGAGTGTCGAAGTAATAAATAACCCGGCAAGACCAGGGTCGAACCATTGGGAGATTATTGTACAAATTATAAATAACAATAATAGTAATAACAACAACAACAATAATAATAATAAAACTAATAGTAGCAATAGTAATAATACTACTAATAATAATAATAATAACAATAATAAAGAAGAAGAAGAAGAAGAGAACTTTGAGATGAAATATTAAAGCAAGGATTAAACAATGACAATAACATATGTCAAGGTTAGAGGATCATCTAATGCTATGTCAAATAAGTATAGTATAAACTCTTATTGTTTAATTGGAATCCACACACAAAGGAGGTTCCAATCATATTATAGATTGTTAACACAATTACATTAGTTATCTTATTCAATTAATGCTAATACTTGTAAATTTCATCAAGCATTCATGATTATAACTTATGTTAACAACAAATCAAGTTTCTTTCATAGCTCAGGTGTCCGTTATATCATACCGTATGGTTATGAAAGTGCCAAGCATTTGTTGCACCAAGTGTTGTACAACATAAATCAAGATTAGTATTTAACAAGCAAAGTATTAAACAGTGAACATGATAACAAATATAAAACATGTTACTATCAAACATTAAAGGCTATATTAAGTTTACACGATACTTATTCTTACACCATTAGTGTAACCTTTTCACCTTGACATAATTAACCTAGCTAGACATAATAAAAGAAACAAAAATAGATAAACAAAATAAGAACATAAATAAGAAAAGAGTTAACAAAGTAAAGGAAAGGAAATGAGAAGTATAAACTTAATATTAATAAAAGCAAAGTATAAGCATTACAAAGAATACAAAAAGAGAAAACAAGAGCATGATCTTGATCTGGACACCAAGATGCCTAAATGCATGGCAACTCCCTCCTTTTATAGGCCAAAATTGGAAACTATTGATTTGATGACTAATTGATGAGTAGGTGGCCAACCCTTGACTTGGTGACAATTCTTATCTTCTCTTTTCTGCCCAAAACGTGATTGATCAAGTCAAAAGTAGAGCCACTTGAAAATATGAAAGTTCTAGGAAATTGTCTCAGCTTTCTTGTGTAAAACATTTAGCTCATTTTGACTTCTAGAACTCCAGATATGGCCAAAATACTGAATAATGCTCGGGCTGGAGGATAGATTCGGGCTTCTTTGTTGTTGCAACAATTTCGACTTGAAAATGACCTTTTTTGTAAACACCCAAAAGAAAAAAATATATATATATAGACAGAACTAACGAAGCAGTTTTCGCTGCTGATTTCTGGATCGGCAGTGACACAGTTTCCGCTGCCGATTTCTGCATCGGCAACGATGGAGTTTTGTCTTAAAAAAATAAAATAATAATAATTTTCTTAAGGAGCAGAGAGAGAGGGGTAAAACTAGTTTTAGATAGACCAAAACAAGGATAAAAACACATCTAAACCAACCCCCAAACACTCACCTCATTTAATGGAGAGTATAAATATAAGGAGGAGAGGGAAGGTAACCCTAGCTGTATGTCCAGCTGCTTGTTACCCTCCCTTTCTCCTCCCCAACAGAAACCTAAGCCTTGTGAATGTGTGAGGGAGAGAGAGGAGACCTTGAGAGAAGATTGGACAGCCACCTAGAGAGAGAAGAGAAGGGAACCGACGTGAGAGGAAGAAGAAGGAAGAAAACCAGCAGGAGAGGAGGAAGAACATTGTCAAACCTTCCTCAAACCTAGCTAGATTCGTAAGGTGGTGCGGTCGGGATCGGACCATCGTTAAGACAAGAACAAACCACAGGTGGAGCAGGTAGGTGACTTCCACTTTCCTTTTTCATACGTTAAATAATGTGATACTTTAACATGAATGTTACCATATTGGGTTAGAATAGATAACAGATTGTCAAATGTTAAATGTTGTCATAAGGTTGATTAGCTTCGGCTAATGGCATCCGAATGGATGATCGGGACAAAGAAATGAATAGTCTTTGCTAATGGCATCTGAATGGATGGTCAGGATAATGGAATGATTAGCCTCGGCTAATGGCATTCGATTGGATGGCCAGGATAATGGCATCCAAATGGATGACCGGGATAAAAGAATGATTAGCCTCGGCTAATGGCATCCGATTGGATGGCCGGGATAAAGGAATAATTAGCCTCAGCTAATGGCATCCGATTTGATGGCGGGGATAATGGCATCTGAATGGATGACCGGGATAAAGGAATGATTAGCCGAGGCTAATGGCATCCGAATGGATGACCTGGATAAAGGAATGATTAGCCTCGGCTAATGGCATCCGAATAGATGACCGGGATAAGTGATTGATTAGCTTCGGCTAAAGGCATCCAAAGTGGATGATCGGGGTGAGTGAACGGTTAATCTCAACAAATGATACCTTGAGAGGATAGCTGGGTTTAAGATTTTGGTTGATTACAAGAATTGGTGCAACTATATGTACTATAAATTGTGTATACTATGTACATGAAGAAACTACAAATATCATGCATCAACCATGGAATAATGTTAATGTTTTATTTTTTCCTGCTAGACCACTTAATTATCATTATTACTAATAAGCAATTGCATTCTCTTAAATATTTTGCACTGCAACAGGGACATCACATCAACGAGATGCCTAGGAAACCCGATACATGGGAACCTACTTTTGCAAGGAATCATGTAGTTGCATCCTAACTCACGATGTATTTTGTATGGATCAATGTATTAGACGTATAACTTTTATTGAACCCTTTTGTTTAAATTCATGGTGAAAATTAGTAGGATAGGAATGCAAACTCATGTCTATGGATGTAATATTTTAATATGAACTTCTAAGCATGCAAAAATAATATTATGTGTTTATGTAAATTTCCCTTTTAAATGAAATGTTGAATGTAGTTGATGTATGGATTGCATTTTGATTTAATGTAAGGAAAAATAGGTTCGAAATTTACCGACATGATGTGTGTCAAAAAAAACAATTCTGTTGTTTTGGGGCTTGAAAAGCCGGGTTGTTACATTTTTAGATCTTGAGCTCCATAGGAAAGTTGTAGGCCTATGTCTTACCTTTCTATTCATATAAAGTAGACCTAAATCTGAGATCTATAGCTTCAGATATGACCTAATTACCGAACAGTGTTCCGGTTTGGATTGCACCGACATCTCTTACCTAAATTTGATAATCTCTTTGGCTTTGCAATTGAAGTTCTTAAAGTCATCAATCAATCCTTTCATTTATGTGATAGGCCTGGATTCTGCATTTAAAATGAACATTTACCACAAATTAAAGGTATTTTATATTATTAGATAGATTATTATAAAACGTATTTTAGTTAAGGAGTTATCGATACATCAAGTGCAAAATGATGATATAAAACCATGATAAAAATGCACTTTTGAGTACTAATCAGTTAACATGATTACATTAGTCATCTTATTCGATTAATGCTAATACTTGTAAATCTCGTCAAGCATTCATGATTATAACTTATGTTAACAACAAATCAAGTTCCTTTCATAGCTCAGGTGTCGGTTATACCATACAATATGGGCTATAAAAGTCCCAAGCATTTATTGTACCAAGTGTTATACAACATAAATCAAGATTAGGCATTTAACAAGCAAAGTATTAAAGAGTGAACAAGATAACAAATATAAAACATGTTAGTATCAAACATTAAAGTGCATATTAAGTTTATACTATACTTATTCTTACACCATTAGTGTAACCTTTTTCACCTTGACATAATAAACTTAGCTAGACATAATGAAAGAAACAAAAATAGATAAATGAAATAAGAACATAAATAAGATAAGAGTTACCAAAGCAAAGGAAAGGAATTGAAAGTGATGCGAACCTCGTGATCACATGGTCACACAACCCATATGCAAAGACGCTAATTCCCAAAAAGCCATGTAAATCAGGTTTGATAGAAGTGTGACACAAAGATAACTTGTACCTAGGCACCAGCACTATGGAAAATAGAAAACCATCACCCAACGAATATTGATTCGCAAATGAGAAGTATAAGGATGACGCCACGAAGACAGTTGTTCTTCGATAAGTCATTTTCAGTTCTTTAGAGAACCAAGGAAGGGAGATTATCCCACCAACACATAATAAGTGTAGCAAAGAAGTTCTATTGATCTAAAAATTGCGTAACCTTTACATGTTTGGTTATGCCTCTATTTATATTGAATTTGAACTTAAAGAAACCCTAATGGACCTCTCTTAGGTGGACTTATATAAAGCCCACTTAAATTGACCCAAATAAGTAATAATAACCCAAAAACTAAGAAGAAAATTCTAAAAATAGTAAAAATCCGAAAATACCATCCTAAATAAGCTAGAATCAGATTTGTCACCGTTAAGAAGTCCCAAACAAAATTAGAAAATCTGATTTGGAAAATTTATGTTGCTGATTTAATTACTTTCCTTCCTAAGTGACGAAAAGCATTAAATAGTCCTCCCCTCTTTAGGAATAAAATATGGCCAACTTCCTAGAATAAATTGCTGATTCTTTATCCTTTTAGTATTAGAAAAAGACAAGCCTAACAAGGCTGGTATTGGGCCAGACACATCAACCCCTTGTTCCACATGAATTGGGCTGTTCTTGGACTTGAACGAAATGAATTAAAGGTTGTCCTTCATGCTCCTTAAATGTCTCATGCCCCTCTAGGTCTATTTTGTTCCATATGTTCTGAACAAGCCCATTCAATGCTTCTTTAAGCTTCTTAGCCATAGCTCTTGTGATTGACCAAATTGGCACTCCAATGGGTTGTTGGCATGATTATGCTTGGTGTTAGGCTGATCCGCATCATCCCCTCTCTCTTCAAAAGGATTTGACCTCGAATCATCACCTACATCAAACAGAGTATGATCAGAAACATTAAAGGTAGCACTAACACTATACTCACTTGGCAAATCAACTTTATAAGCATTGTTATTGATCCTCTCAAGGATTTGAAATGGCCCATCTCCTCATAGTTGTAGCTTTGACTTCCTCTGGGTCGGAAATCTCTCCTTGCACATATGCACCCAAATCCAATCACCAGGTTGAAAGACAACATGTTTGTGCCCCTTATTGGCTTTGGTTGCATACACGCGATGCCTCTTTTCAATCTGTTGCCGCACACTCTCATGAAGAGTTTTCACCACTTGTGCTTTACGATTACCATCCAAACTAGCCCTTTCATTAATAGGCAAAGGAATCAAATCGATTAGAGTTAAAGGGTTAAATCCATATTCAATTTCAAATGGTGAAAATTCAGTAGTAGAGTGCACACTATGATTATATGCAAACTCTATAAATGGCAAACAATCTTCCCAATTCTTTAAGTTCTTTTGAATGACACCACGCAAAAGTTGTGTTAAGGTCCTATTAACTACTTCAGTTTGTCCATCTGTTTGGGGGTGACAAGTAGTTGAAAACAACAATAGCTAAGGAACTTAACATCTCTATTAGAAACAATGCTCTTAGGGACCCCGTGAAGTCGTACTATCTCCCTAAAGAACAAATCAGCAATGTTAGTTGCATCATCAGTTTTATGACATGGAATGAAATGTGCCATCTTTGAGAACCTATCAACAACTACAAAGATGGAATCCCTACCCCGTTTTGACCTAGGTAAACCCAAGATGAAGTCCATCGAAATGTCTACCCAAGGTTCTTTCAGTACAGGCAAAGGTGTATACAAGCCATGCGGTTGAGTCCTAGACTTTGCTCTCCTACAAGTTATGCATTTATCACATATGCGTTGCACATCTTTTTTTATTTTAGACCAATAAAAATGCTCCTGCAACATGTCCAAAGTCTTAACAACACCAAAATGCCCCATCAACCCGCCTCCATGTGCTTCACGTACAAGCAATTCATGCATAGAACTTAATGGAACACACAAACGACTCTTTTTGAACAAATATCCATCAAGTCTATAAAACTTTCCAAAAGCTGAAGTTTCGCAAGCATTGTAAACATTAGTAAAATCACTATCATCCTTGTACAATTCTTTTATGTGTTCAAATCCTAGAAATCTAGCATCCAAAGTAGATAAAAGAACATACCTGCGTGAAAGTGCATCAGCCACAATGTTTTCTTTCCCTTGCTTATACTTGATCATATACAAGAATGTTTCAATAAATTCAACCCATTTAGCATGTCTCTTACTCAATTTACCTTGCCCTTTCAAGTGCTTCAATGATTCATGATCAGAATGTATCACAAACTCCTTGGGCCACAGGTAATGTTGCCACGTCTCTAAAGTTCTTACCAAGGCAAAGAGCTCCTAGTCATATGTAGGGTAATTCAAGGCTGCCCCATTAAGTTTTTCACTGAAATATGCAATGGGCCTCCTATCCTACATTAACATAAACCCTATACCGATACCTGACGCATCACATTCTACTTCAAAAGCTCTTGTAAAGTCTGGCAAAGCTAAAACAAGTGCTGAACAAAGCATATCCTTTAACAATTTAAAAGCCTCATCTTGTGCATCATTCCATTTGAATCCAATAAACGTTTTCACAATTTCAGTTAAAGGTGCAGTAATAGTACTAAAATCCTTCACAAACCTTCTATAAAAACTAGCAAGTCCATGAAAACTCCTTACCTCACTTGCCGATTTTGGTGTAGGCCAATCTCAGATGGCTTTAACTTTCTCCCCGTCCATCTCGATACCCTGTGCAGTAACAACATAGCCAAGAAACACAATTTTTTTCCATGCAAAAGGTACACTTCTTGAGATTAGCATATAATTGCTCACTACGCAACACACTAAGTACATTATGCAAATGATCAAGATGCTTATTTAAGTTCTTGCTATAGATCAAAATGTTGTCAAAATACACAACAACAAACTTACCTTTAAATGCACGCAAGACATGATTCATTAAACGCATAAATGTGCTAGGCGTATTTGTAAGTCCAAACGGCATGACTAACCACTCATATAAACCATGCTTAGTCTTAAATGC
>SRLM01001927.1:23311-54151 GCA_015708895.1 Populus ilicifolia | reverse complement strand
AATACAAAGAGAGAAAACAAGAGCATGATCTTGATCTGGACACCAAGATGCCTAAATGCATGACAAATGCCTCCTTTTATAGGCCAAAATTAGGAACTATTTATTTGATGACTAATTGACGGGTAGGTGGCCAACCCTTGACTTGGTGATAATCCTTATCTTCTCTTTTCTGCCCAAAACATCATTGATGATGTCAAAATTAGAGCCACTTGAAAACATGAAAGTTCTAGGAAATTGTCTCAGATTTCTTGCGTAAAACATTTAGCTCATTTCGACTTCTAGAATTCCAGATATGGCCAAAATACTGAACAATGCTCGGGCTGGAGGACAGATTCGAGCTTCTTTATTGTTACAACAATTTGGACTTGAAAATGGCCTTTTTAGATCTTGGGCTCCATATAAAAGTTGTAGGCCTATGTCTTACCTTTCCATCCATATAAAGTAGACTTAAATCTGAGATCTATAGCTCCAGATATGACCCAATTACCAAACAATGTTCTGGTTTGGATTGCACCGACATCTCTTTTCTAAGTTTGATCATCTCTTTACCTTTGCAATTGAAGTTCTTAAAGTCATCAATCAATCCTTTCATTTATGTGACAGGCTTGCATTTAAAATGGACATTTACCACAAATTAAAGGTATCTTATATTATTAGTTAGATTATTATAAAATGTACTTTAGTTAAGGAGTTATTGATACTTCAAGTGCAAAATGATGATATAAAACCATGATAAAAATGCACTTTTGAGTACTAATCAGTAATTTTCCACTCACCACCCTCTTTTATCCTAATTTGATGGTACCCACTTTTTAAGTCAATCTTAGAAAAAATACATGATCCATGTAACTTATCTAGCATATCATCAAGCCTAGGAATAGGATGTCGATACTTTACCGTTACGTTATTGACGGCATGACAATCGACACACATCCTCCATGTTCCATCCTTTTTTGGCACAAGTAGCACTAGCATAGCACAAGGACTTATACTCTCATGAATATACCCCTTCATCATCAACTCGTCTACTTGCCTTTGAAGCTCCTTTGTTTCCTCGGGGTTGCTTCAGTAGGCTGGACGGTTAGGAATTAAAGCTCCGGGCACAAGATCAATTTGATGTTCAATCCCCCTTAATGGTCGTAATCCATTAGGGATGTCTTCAGGGAATACATCATCAAACTCTTGCATCAATGAAACAGCCACACTAGGAATAACAGAATCAAGATCATTGGCTTATTAGTGAAAAATGCAAATCTGATTTGAGATCCTTTTGCATAAGAATTAGGTTGTTTCTTTAATTTTTCCACACTATGATCATCACACAAGCTTACTTTCTTCACTCCTTGGTTTTTACCTCCACTCTCAACTGGTTTAATTAATGATTTAAGTTTAGCCGAATCTAATGGTTTTCTCTCACCATTGTCCTCACGTGAATTTTCACTCTTCCCATCCTCACATTCTTTTTTTTTATTTCATTTTGATGTAACCATATTATTTGATAGTTTCACCCATATTTACCTAATGTTTTGTCCATGTTTTATATGTAAAATGCCTTGATATTCTTTGTTTTATGTTTTGAAGGCACTTTTGGATGAAAAATGCAAAAAGGAGTAAATTGGAGATAATTGGCAGATTTGACATTCAATGGATGTTTTGTGCAGAGCGTGAGTTATAGAGATCAAAATGAAGTGATTCTAGTGGCACTAAAAAGCTAACATCCATACCTTTCTGGAAATGTAATGCAAGAAAAACAAAAAGAGGAAGATCATGGAAATCACATCCTTCAAAGTCAAATCATGCATTCTGCCACTATTGACCTTTGTCTATTCAAAATTTAATATTTGGAGCTATAGAAGTCCAATTTATGCAAACTAAATTTTTTTGGATTCCTGACTCAAAGTATGTAAAAGCTCCAAATTTCATCCAAAAAATATATCATATGAGGGAGATATGATTTTTCAAAGATGACAACTGAATTCTGCCAGCAATCAGGTTTCGTGAAGAATTAAGTCCAAATTACGTTTCGAAGCTTCTAAACCGTCATCCAAGTTTAGCTCCTCTAAGTCAGATTTTGAAGATTTCATGCTAGGCTATTTCTCTTTTTTAGGGAAAATAGTTATTGAAGTACTTAAATGTCAATTGTCAACTTAAGGGAGGACTACTTTGTGAATTAGGAACGAGGGTTTCTTAGCTTATAAAAAGAAGGAGCGAGAGGAGAGAAGGGGGGCAGCAGCCAGAAGTTAAGAAACACAAATTCTCTCCTTTAAAAACCCAAAAAATCATGCTCTCTTTATTCTTTTAGAGTACTTGTTCAATAGTTATGCAAGACTAAGCTCTTTTCTTGGTTGCAAGGACACAACAAACCTTTGGATATCAAGAACTATGAGATTTATTCTTTCTTTTATTTTTAGTTTATATTATGAATAAGTATGATTGTTTTCCTATGCATATTTTATATGATTGTTGTTGATAATTGCTAGAGCAAAACTCTAAGTTATTATTGTGATTGTGATTGTTTATTGGTTAGGGTTAGTTATATGGCGGATCCGTTAATTAACCAACATTAAGAAAAGATAAAAATTCAGAATATAAATTGTAGTTTTGTTTCAAGGATCAGTTCTAATTTCTGTTGGTGGATGTGTGTTTGCAACCAAGGTTTGTTTTCTTGATAAATTTTAAGTTCAATTAATTTTGTTTGCTAGTTTAATTTCTTCCATTGTTTAGATCATTACAAATCAAAAATCCCCAATTGCATAATGTATAGCATAAAAATCTGAACTAAATCTTCCTTGTGGGATCGACCTCTTGCTTGCTTTATATTATCTTGTGTGTTGTGTTTTAAGCTAGGGTAATTAATTTGTGCAACCAAGACATTGCAACAAATTTTAGCACCGTTGCCAGGGAAGTAAATTTAGTTGATTCATGTGCTTCTACTGTTATTTTTAGTTGCTGTGATTTTTTATTTATATTTCTAAAAAAAAAAAGAAACAGAATTTTTGCTTGTGGCAATACTGTTTATTTGCGATGGCGGTACTATTTAAAATAAAATTGTTTGTGGAAGTAGGTTTTGGCTTTTCTTGTCTTGAAGGAAAACAATGTTATGAACAAGACTAGTAATAATTACTAACCCTACCCTATTGAGGCCAAATTCCACTGTTTTCTAAGGTTTTAAGGCAGTTTTAGTTTTCTAACGTAAGATTTTCGTACAATTTACATTGTTTTTGATCTTTTGTGTGGTTGGTTTCTTTTAAGTTTTCTTGATGATTTATGCCAGTAACACGTTCTCCTAATCAAAGTCAAGTGCAGTTGGATCTTGAAATAAACAAAACTTTACGCAGGTTACGAAAGGAAGCTCGTCTCAACACCATGGCTATTGAATGATAACAAACACTCAAGGAGCTTGCTGCTCATAACGTGGAAAATCAGCCATTATGCATAAACATTGACAATAATGTAAACTTTGAGCTCAAATCTAGTTTTATACATTTGTTACCAACATTTAATGGTCTTGCAGGAGAAGATCCTCATACTCATCTCAAGAAGTTCCATATGGTTTGTGTTGGCATGAAACCAAATGGAGTTGATGAAGAACAAGTTAAGTTGAAAGCTTTCCCTTTCTCTTTAAAAGGGGCAACAAAGGCATGGCTTTTCTCTATTCTTCCAGGATCTATTGGAACATGGAATGCCATGAAAAAGATTTTCCTTGAGAAGTATTTCTCAGCATCTCGAGTTGCCAATATAAGGAAGGAAATATACACTCTCCGAGTATTGGGAAAGATTTGAGCAACTATGCATTCAATGCCCTCATCATCAAATACCCGATCAACTACTTATTCAATATTTCTATGAAGGATTGATGCCTACTGACCATAGTATCATTAATGCTGCAAGTGGAGGTGCATTGGTGGATAAGACACCCGAGGCTACATGCCAATTGATCTCAAACATGGCAGCGAACTCAAAACAGTTTAGCACTCCTGGAGACTTCTCTAACAAACGAGTAAATGAGGTAAGTATTTCTAACTTTGAAAATAAAGTTAATGATCTTACTTCTCTTGTGCGTTCTTTGGCTTGTGGAAATGTGCAGTAGGTGAAAGTTTGTAGCATATGCTCCTTATAAGGACATGCTTCAGATATGTGCCCAACAATGCAAGAAGATTACATTGAACAAGCTCATACAATTAATGGAGCATTTAACGGATAGCCCCAGCGTAAATATGATCCCTTTTTCAACACGTACAATCCTGGATGGAGAGATCATCCCAACTTACGTTATGGCAACCCATCCCAACAAAGCAATGAAGGCCGACAATTCCATCCCCATGGATTTCAGCCCTAACAGAATTATCAAGCAAGACAACCCCCTTTATTCACAAACTTCAATGTTACAGGGTTGTCATCCAATGATGATCTTCATGAGATGATGAAAACTTTGGCTTCTAATATTATTACCTTGCAACAAAATTTCATGTCTTTTCAACAGGAAACAAGGTCAAGTATTCACAACTTAGAGAAGCAAATGGGGCAAGTAGCTTCAAGTGTAGGGAAATTAGAGTCACAAATGAATGGAAAATTGCCCTCCCAAGCATTAAATCCAAAAGAGAATGTTAATGCGATCATGCTGAGAAGTGGGAAAGAACTTAAAGAGAAAAGGTCAAAACAAAATGAGATGGAGAAAGAAGAAGAGATAGAAACTGAATTGAGTACAAAGAAGGAACATCATCCTCCTCCACAAACTAAAACATCGACCAACACTCCAAAGGTAACTCCTCACTCAATGAATTCCAGTTTTAAAGCAATTCCACCCTTTCCTGTGAGTTCTTCTAGGTCAAAGAAAAAGGACAAAGAAAAAGAGATTTTAGAGGTTTTCAAAAAAGTAGAACTCAACATTCCTTTGCATGATGCTATCAAGCAAATTCCCAAGTATGCTAAATTTTTGAAGGAGTTGTGTACTACCAAGAGAGCTTTCAAATTGAAAAGTCATGAAATGGTAAGTATGGGTGGAGTTCTGTCTGCTGTTGTTCAAAAGAATATGCCTTTGAAGCAAAAGGACCCAAGTGCGTTTACTATCCCATGTGTTATTGGTAATGCTAGTTTCAAGAGGGCCTTATGTGATTTAGCTGCATCCATTAGTGTTATGCCCAAACATGTTTATGATTCTTTTAGTCTTAAGCCTTTGTATAAAACTAGCATTATAATACAACTTGCGGATCGTAGTTTAGTTTACCCACTTGGTGTGATAGAGGATGTCCTAGTCAAGATTGATACTTTGGTTATTCCATGTGACTTTTATATTCTTGATATGGAACATGATTCTTGTGATTCATGAACCAGCACTCCTATATTGTTTGGAAGACCATTCTTGAAAACTACCAATGCAAAGATTGATTGTGGTAAGGATACCTTGTCTATGGAAGTAGGAGATGAAAAAATTGAATTCAATTTTCATGATGCAATGAAATATCCTTATAAGAATGTTTATTCTATCACATGCTATGACCAAATTGATAAGTGTGTGCAGCAAGTTTATGATTTTGATTGCGAAGATGGATTAAGCATAGCTTTGAGCTATGGATATGATTTCACCAAGATAGAAGAGATGGAGAGGCACATATGTGTTCCCCCAAAACACGCACGAATCAGTATTGGCCTTACAAGCTTTACAAACCGTTCCTCATGGTAATATCTTTATTGATTTATTACTCTCACATAAAAAGCTTTTGCCATCTATTTTACAAGCCCCCGAGTTAGAATTAAAACCTTTACCCGATAATTTGAAGTATGTATTCATTAGCGACAACAATACACTTCCCGTTATCATAGCAAAAGGTTTGACAAGTATACAAGAGGAAAAACTTGTGAAGTTGATGTGTGATGACAAAATGGCCATTCGATGGACTTTAGCTGACATCAAGGGCATTAGTGCCTCAATGTGAATGCATCACATACTATTAAAGGACAACACAAAACCAACAAGGGAAATGCAAAGGAGGTTGAACCCACCTATGATGGAGGTAGTGAAAGCTGAAATTTTAAAATTGTTATATGCAAGAGTCATTTACCCCATCACTGATAGTAAATGGGTGACGCCAATCCATGTGGTGCCTAAAAAGTCCGGAATCACGTTGGTGAAAAACAAAAATGATGAGCTCATTCCTACTCGTATCTCGAGTGGATGAAGAATGTGTGTTGATTACAAAAAGCTTAATCTTTCTACACGCAAAGATCATTTTCCATTACCATTCATAGATCAAATGCTTGAACGCCTAACAAGTAAGTCTTTTTATTGCTTTCTTGATGGATATAGTGGATACAATCAGATTGTTATTAATCCTAAGGTACATTTGGTACATATGCATATAGGAGAATGCCTTTTGGTTTTGTAATGCTCCTGCAACTTTTCAAAGATGCATGATGAGTGTTTTTTTTTACTATGTTGAAAGAATAATCAAGGTTTTTATGGATGATTTCACGGTGTATGGTGATTCTTTTGATAAATGTCTAGAAAATTTATCTTCGATCCTAAAAAGGTGCATTGAAACAAACCTTGTCTTGAACTATGAAAAGTGTTATTTTATGGTAGAACAAGGAATAGTTCTTAGGCATGTTGTGTCTTCACATGGATTACAAGTTGATAAAGCTAAGACAGATGTTATTTCATCATTGCCTTACCCCTCATGCGTGAGGGAAGTTTGTTCTTTTCTAGGTCATGCAGGTTTATATCGACGCTTTATCAAAGATTTCTCGAAGATTACAACACCTTTGTATAGACTATTAGCCAAAGAAATGGATTTTGTGTTTGATCAAGCCTGTAAAGATGCCCATGATAAGCTTAAGAGACGTGTCACATCTGCCCCTATCATCCAACCACTAAATTAGGATTAACCTTTAAAGATAATGTGTGATGCGAGTAACTATACGGTAGGAGTTGTGCTTGGGCAAAGAATTGGGAAGAATTTACATGTTATCGCTTATGCTTCTCGCATGTTGGATGGAGCACAATGCAATTACCATACAACTGAAAAGGAACTTTTTACAGTGGTGTTTGCTCTTGAAAAATTCAGGTCATATCTACTTGATACAAAAGTCATTGTTTTTACTGACCATGCAGCTCTCAGGTATCTTTTAAAGAAGATGGAGTCCAGACCAAGACTAATTAGGTGGATCT
The DNA here is from genome assembly GCA_015708895.1 of Populus ilicifolia. Classification (NCBI taxonomy): domain Eukaryota; kingdom Viridiplantae; phylum Streptophyta; class Magnoliopsida; order Malpighiales; family Salicaceae; genus Populus; species Populus ilicifolia. The sequence goes on along the minus strand of SRLM01001927.1, from coordinate 46,983 downwards.
TGCTTTTACAAGAATTCGATCTTGAGATCAAAGACAAAAAAGTTGTCGAAAACCATGTGGCTGATCACTTGAGTCGACTGAGGACCCAGGATATTCCTGATGAACAGTTGTACATGTTGCACTCCTCTACAAGACCATGGTATGCTGATTTAGTGAACTATTTAGTCACTAAAGAATTCCCTCCAGGTTTGTCTACATCCTAAAAGGACAAGTTACGAGCTGATGCTAAATATTATTTTTGGGATACTCCTTACTTGTGGAAATTTTATGTGGAATAAGTAGTAAGGAGATGTGTACCACAGGATGAATTTCATTCCATTCTCACTTTTTGTCATTCTCATTCTTGTGGTGGGCATTTTGGAGCAAAAAGAACAGCCCACAAGGTACTTGAAAGTGGTTTCTATTGGCTTTCTATTTTTAAAGATGCATATCACTTCTGTAAATCATGTGAAAAATGCTAAAAAACAGGTAATATCACTCATAAAAATCAAATGCCTTTAACAAATATTCTTGTAAGTGAAATTTTTTATGTTTGGGGTATTGACTTTATGGGTCCATTTCCTTCTTCTTTTGGAAATCTTTATATTCTTCTTGTTGTTGATTATGTGTCCAAATGGATTGAGGCGAAAGCCACACGAACTAACGATGCTAAGGTTGTTTTAGATTTTGTTAGGACTCACATATTTGGTAGGTTTGGCATCCCTAAAGCTATCATCAGTGATCGTGGCACTCATTTCTGCAATCGTTCCATGGAAGCATTGCTACACAAATATCATGTGACTCATCGAACATCCACAGCATATCATCCGCAAACGAATAGCCAAGCTGAAATTTCCAATCGAGAAATCAAGTCCATTTTAGAGAAAACAATGCAACCTAACCGACGAGATTGGAGTCTACACCTTGGAGATGCACTTTGTGCTTATAGGATTGCTTATAAATCACCTATAGGAATGTCACCTTATAGAATGATTTATAGGAAAGCATGTCATCTACCGGTGGAGCTTGAACACAATGATTTTTGGGCCATTAAACAATGCAACATGGATTAAGTTGTTGTTGGGATTGCAAGAAAATTACAACTGCAAGAGTTGGAACAAATTTAAAATAATGCTTACGAGAATGCAAGGATTTACAAAGAAAAGACTAAGAATCTTCTTGACCGAATGCTTACAAGAAAGGAATTTCATGTTGGAGATAAAGTCCTTCTTTATCATTCGTGTTTGAAACTTTTTCCTGGAAATTTGCGCTCTCATTGGATTGGACCCTTTGTTATTTCTAATATTTTTCCTTATGGTGCAGTTGAAATTAGAAGTTTAGAAACCAGCAAAGTACTCAAGGTCAATGGACATCGTTTGAAACCTTTGTATGAAGGATGGACAGTAGAACTCACCACTTTTATAGAGTTAGCTGAACCAATCTATGAAGAATGAGCATGCCACATGTCAAGCCAATGACATAAAACAAAAGCGCTTACTAGGAGGCAACCCAGCACACAAAAAGAAAAATCAGATTTGCTTTCTTTTTCCTTATCTTTTACTTTTTTATATTTTAATTTATTTTCTGTCATTCTCTTATGTTCCTTTGCTTTTATTTCAACATTGAGGACAATGTTGTGTTTTAAGTGTGGGGGTATTGGAAGAATTTTTATTTTTTATTTTAGTTTTCTTTGTTGTTCTTAAAAAAAAATTGTGTTTGATCTTTTTAACTCCCATTGGTTTTTAAGAATATGAGTATTATGTATGAGAATTAATTGAGATAGATGAAGATATAAATGAAATGAAAGAGTATACATGTAAATTTTAAGGTTTAATTGGTTTAGGGATTAACTTTGAGAATATATCATGTTGATTTTATAGTGTTATACCATTGCAAGTTTTTGAGCCTTCAACATTGTATTCTTTGAGTGTGCATTCTTTCAATGATATGTATCTCTAGAACGTGCTTCATATCTTTTTGAGATTATATTTCATTACAAATATACATGAAGATGATAAAGGCAATAGGAATTTTAAAGCACTTGAACCAAAAGGCCAACCTAAAGCATATTATCCTTAGTGAACCCCTTTTGAGCTTGTTTATCTTTTCTTTGCTTTATCCATGTATAAGCTTTAACTTTATATATATTTTCCTTTTCCCCTGGCCAAGGATTAGTATAGCATGTATTTGTGATACTTCATGGAATTATGGTTGGAAATTATATGAAAAGACAGAAGAAGTGATGCTTGATGAAAAGATGGGTAAAATTACAAAAAAAGAAAAAAAAAAGAAATAAAATGTTCCTTTATGTTCTTAAGATTTTATGTTAAAAGAGCTTAAAATCAAAAGGAGTTAAGCATTGGTGATTAAAGATGAAAAATTTATGAGCTTTGATGAAATATCTTATTTGAAATATCATTTTTCGGATTGCTATACTTTCTTTGATTTGAACCTTTTCTTTTACTCTCTTTTACCTCACCTTAACCTTGGCCCTATTATAATCAGAAAATAAGTCCTTTTGATTCATGCATTGTTTGTAATATGTTAGTATTGGAGATGAGATTGAAAAGCAAGCTTATGGTAGAACATACTCTTTGATTGAATTTGAGAGATTTAAACACATAAACCCTAAACACATGAGTGTTGGAAGGTATATCAATTAAAAGACCTCTCACTTTGGCATGACATAGATTTCATTTAAATCCTGACGATTGATTGAATTTTGAAGTTTGCAAGTAAACAAATTCATAAAAATTTATTTATTTTATCCTTTTTTATTATACTCTTATTTATAATGCTTGTACTCTTGGACATTATGGGAGATTAAGAGATTAATCATGGTTATTTTCAATTTAATTTTATTTATCCTTTCTCGAGGACGAGAAAGAGCTAAGTGTGGGGGTATTTGATATAACCATATTATTCGATAGTTTCACCCATATTTACCTAATGTTTTGTCCATTTTTTATATGTAAAATGTCTTGATATTCTTTGTTTTATTTTTTGAAGGCACTTTTGGATGAAAAATGCAAAAAGGAGTAAATTGGAGATAATTGGCAGATTTGACGTTCAGTGGATGTTGTGTAGAGCGTGAGTTCTAGAGATCGAAATGAAGTGATTCTAGTGGCACTAAAAAGATAACATCCATACCTTTCTGGAAATGTAATGCAAGAAAAATAAAAAGAGGAAGATCATGGAAATCACATCCTTCAAAGTCAAATCTCGCATTCTGCCACTATTGACCTTTGCCTATTCAAAATTTAATATTTGGAGCTATAGAAGTCCAATTTATGCAAACTAAATTTTTTTGGATTCCTGACTCAAAGTATGTAAACGCTCCAAATTTCATCCAAAAAATATGTCATATGAGGGAGATATGATTTTTCAAATATGACAACTGAATTCTGCCAGCAATCAATTTTCGTGAAGAAATGAGTCCAAATTATGTTTCGAAGCTTCTAAATCGTCATCCAAGTTTTTATATCATCAATTTAGCTCCTCTAAGTCAGAGTTTGAAGATTTCAAGTAAGGCTATTTCTCTTTTTTAGGAAAAATAGTTATTGAAGTACTTAAATGTCAATTGTCAACTGAAGGGAGGACTACTTTGTAAATTAAGAACTAGGGTTTCTTAGCATATAAAAAGAAAGAGAGAGAGAAGAGAAGGGGGGCAGTAGCCAGAAGTTAAGAAACACAAATTCTCTCCTCTAAAAACCCAAAAAATCATGCTCTCTTTATTCTTTTAGAGTAGTTGTTCAATAGTTATGCAAGACTAAGCTCTTTTCTTGGTTGCAAGGACACAACAAACCTTTGGATATCAAGAACCATGAGATTTATTCTTTCTTTTATTTTCAGTTTATATTATAAATAAGTATGATTGTTTTCCTATGCATATTTTCTATGATTGTTGTTGATAATTGCTAGAGCGAAACTCTAAATTATTATTGTGAACAATTTATTGCTAAGTTTGATATCAAAACCGGAGTTATGATGTATGAACTTGTGAAGCAACTAAGCTTGATAATTATGGCGGAACTACATTATTAAACTTAGGGAGAACACTCAAATATCTAGTTTAGGGCTGCCATTGAATTAAATCATTAATGCGGACATTGTGATTGTTTGTTGGTTAGGGTTAGTTATACGGCGGATCTGTTAATTAACCAACATTAAGAAAAGATAAAAATTCAGAATATAAATTGTAGTTTGTTTCAAAGATCAGTTCTAATTTCTGTTGGTGGATGTGTGTTTGCAACCAATGTTTGTTTTCTTGATAAATTTTGAGTTCAATTGATTTTGTTTGCTAATTTAATTTCTCCTATAGTTTAGATCATTACAAATCAAAACCCCCCAATTACATAACGTATAGCATAAAAATCTAAACTAAATCTTTCTTATGGGATCAACCCCTTGCTTGCTTTGTACTATCTTGTGTGTTGTGTTTTAAGCTAGGGTAATTAATTTGTGCGACCACGACATCACAACACATTTGATCATCATACACTTGTTTCTGAGAAAGAGGTACAAGAGTGATGGTTTTACCATCCTTTACAATAGTAAACCTATTTCTAAACCCATCATGAATCGCTTTCCGATCAAACTGCCATAGATGCCCCAAAAGTAAGTGACTAACATGCATCGGGATGACATCACATAAAATCTCATCAGAATACTTCCCAATAGCAAATGCAATCAAAACCTGCTTTGTAACTCTCACTTCACCACATTCATTCAACCATTGCAATCTATAAGGCCTAGGATGCTTAATACAACTCAGATTCAATTTCTTCACTAGTGTATCCCTAGCAACATTTACACAACTACCTCCATCAATTATCATGCTACATACCTTGTTTTGGATGTGACATCGAGTGTGAAATATATTTTCCCGTTGCTCATATACATCATCTTCTTTGATTTGCATGTTCAGCGCACATCTTATAACCAAAGCCTCCCCCTCAACAGGATATGCAATCTCCTCATCACTACAATCCACCAAAGGTGGCATCTCTTAACTTTCAGATTTGTCACTTTTAGATTCAACATCCCCATTATCTCTTATAAGCATAACTCTTTGGTTTGGACACTGAGATGCAATGTGCCCTTTCCCTAAACATTTAAAGCATTTAATATCTCTATCACAAGTAGGTCAAGATTCAGATTTACCTTTCTCATCCGTATAAGTATCCTTTTTGGCCTTAGGTGGTTCAGTCTTTGCATAAGGCTTTGGTTGGACAACCCCCTCTCTTTTCAAATTCAGCCTCTATGTTGAGGAAGATGAAGCCGAATTGGTCTGAAATCGTATACTGCACCTTCTTTTTATTTGCCTCTCTACCTTCGTTGCGATATGGACCATGTCTTCCAATTCCACACAATGTTGTAATTCTACAACATTCACAATGTCCCTATTTAGTCCATTTAGAAATCTAGCCATAGTAGCTTCCCGATCTTCAATCACGTTGTCCCGAATCATGGCAATCTCCATTTCCTTGAAATACTCATCCACGAATCTAAAACCCTGATTCAAACCCTGCAATTTCATATACAAATCTCTATAATAGTGGTTAGGCACAAATCGCCTTCTCATCAACACTTTCATCTCCTCTCAAAACGCTACCAGCCTCTCTCCACTTCATCTTCTACTAGTAACATTTTGATCCCACCAAATCAGTGCATAATCCATGAATTCGATGACTACCAATTTCACTTTCTTCGCTTTCGAATAGTTATGGCAATCAAAAATCCAATCCACCTTTTTTTTCCACTCCAAATATGCCTCAGGATCATTTTTACCTTGAAAAGAAGGTATTTTCAGTTTAATAGCATCCAAATCACCATCTAAATCAGCATGTCCCCCAACACTATGAAAATTTTCCCTTTGGCCAAATTGGCCCCTAGTTCTATTCCCATAATCCCTTCGATTTCTAGGCTGCCGAAAACCTTCCCGGTAGTCTATGGCCTCATCATCAAAACCACCATCACCAATATCACCAATGGCCTCCTTAAAATCCTCACAATCAGCCCACCTTAGCCTGTTGGCCCTACTGCTATTGTTTGCTTTCGGTTCTACCCCAAGCTTCACATTTTAGGTGCTAGTACTAGCCTTGTTACCACGTTTCTCCACCCTATCAAGTCTTTCACACACTTTTCCCATCATAAAATTCATCCTCTCCATCATTTGTGTCATGGCTTACATTTAAAATGTAAGTTCTCCCTCGGGATGGGGCGGTGTATTGTTTTGATCTAACAGAATAGTACCTGCAAAAAGTGCTTATGATAAAAGAAAATTTATCCTCCCTTCACTCGTGTTTCGCTCACACACTCTTAATATCCTCACATGCTCACACACTCTTAATATCCTCACTCGTGGACTTATATGAATCCCACTTACAATTGACCAAAATAAGTAATAATAACCCAAAAACTAAGAAGAAAATTCTAAAAATACTAAAAATCCTAAAATACCATCCTAAATAAGCTAGAATTAGATTTGTCACCCTTGAGAAGTCCCAAACAAAATTGGAAAAATCTTATTTGAAAAATTTGTGTTGCTGATTTAATTACTTTCCTTTCTATCAGACGAAAAACATTAAATAGTCCTCCCTTCTTTAGGAATAAGATATGGCCAACTTCTTAGAATAAATTATTGATTCTTTATCCTTTTAGTATTAGAAAAGGACAAGCCTAACAAGGCTGGTATTAGGCCGGACACATCAACCCCTTGTTCCACATGAATTGGGCTCTTCTTGGACTTGAACTAAATGAATTAAAGGTTGTCCTTCATACTCCTTAAATGTCTTATACCCCTTTAGGTCCATTTTGTTTCATATGTTCTAAACAAGCTCATTCAATGCTTCTTTAAGCTTCTTAACCCTAGCTCTTGTGATTGACCCAATTGGCACCTCTAATGGGTTGTTGGCATGATTACGCTTGGTGTTAGGCTGATCCGCATCAGAAAGCCATAAACTTGATATTAATGAAAACAAAGCATAAACATTACAAGAAATACAAAGAGAGAAAATAAGAGCATGATCTTGATCTGGACACCAAGATACCTAAATGCATGGCAAATACCTCCTTTTATAGGCCAAAATTAGGAATTATTGATTTGATGACTAATTGATGGGTGGATGGTCAACTCTTGACTTAGTGACAATCCTTATCGTCTTTTGTCTACCCAAAACATCATGATAACATCAAAATTGGAGTTACTTGAAAACATGAAAGTTGTATGAAAGTGTCTCAGATTTCTTGTGTAAAAACTTCAGCTCATTTTAACTTTTAGAACTCCAGATTTGGCCAAAATACTGAACAGTGCTTGGGCTGGAGGACAGATTCGGGCTTCGTTGTTGTTGCAACAATTTGGACTTGCAAATGGCCTTTTTAGATCTTGGGCTCCATATGAAAGTTGTAGGCCTATGTCTTACCTTTCCATCCATATAATGTAAATCTAAATCTGAGATCTATAGCTCTAAATATGACCCAATCACCGAACAGTATTCCGGTTTGGAGTGCACCGACATCTCTTTTCTAAGTTTGGCCATCTTTTATCCTTTCAATTTCAATTCTCAAATTTATCAATCAATCCTTTCATTTATGTGATAAGCCTGCATTTAAAAAGAATATTTACCACAAATTAAAGGTATCTTATATTATTAGATATATTATTATAAAACATGTTTTAGTTGAGTTATTGATACTTCAAGTGTAAAATAATGATATAAAACCTTGATAAAAATACACTTTTAAGTATCAATTAAAAACCAGCCAATTAATTATTTTCTTTAAATTTTTTTATACAGTAAAACTAGCTGATTGATTTTTTATGATTTTTTGTGTTTTTGAATAATCAAATCTAAATTTGTTACCTTTGCTTGCTAGCTCCTCGGCAACAGCGTCAAAATTGCTCGACCACTTTTTATGATCAACTTGGTGTAACTCGCAAGTACACAAGTGTGCGATGTAGCAATTAACTTAGTAAATATCAAGGTCATATCCACAAAGAGCTAAATCTAAAAATTAAGCTAGGTAACAAAAAAAACTTAAGAGAAATTAAATTAACAATAACTTGGTTGAAAATAATTGATGGATTTGTTTTCAAAGATGAAAACGTGTAAATTGAATTTAAATAACAAGAAAACATAAGTTTTGGTCCAAATCAATTTTAATGGTGATGTATTAATTATTCCTTCAAGATATATAAGATAACTCAATCTAATATCAATGATGGTGATATTAGATTGGAAGATATTATAATGAAGTTTAAAAAGATAAAGATTGATTATTGTTTAAGAATGAACAAGTACTTTCATATTAGCTACCATCATTCTTGATTTGGATCCAAGAAAGAGATTAGCCAACCATGATTATGTTTAAGAACACTTTAATAAACATGAAATAACTTGAATCAAACTGAAGCAATAAGTTTTATAAACTAAAGAACTAAAATCTATATAAAAAAAAAACACAACACAATTTTAGTAAAAATTCAGATACAAATATGATGCTAACTTTCGACAATAATTTAAACCCTCTTAAAAGCCTTTTTTGGAGATGTCTATTAGAGAAATATTTATAGAAAATTCTGTCACGTTTCCAGATCGTTAAATAACAGCTCATTTGGACACCTAAGTCAAAAGTTATAAGCAAAAAACCCAAAGGTATTCTGAAAAATCAATTCAGGCCAGCTTTGCATCCACTTTGGTGCACATTTTTCTTTCTCATTTATGAGTGTCTCTTTCTTTTTTTTGACCCAAAATAATGTCCCCTCCATCTTTCCATCCATGTGCTTGCTTTCTTGGATCAATGGATTACCCAAAATAAATTAATTGTTATTTGTTGTGTGGACATGTATGATCATGGATTGTGCTTGGGCTAATTTAAAGGCTGATTTAGGGTTGAATTTAAGCATCATATAAGGATACAAATGTACCTATTATTTAGGCCAAGATTGACATTGAAAACTTGAGTATTTTGGTTGAAGTTTGTACACAATATAAGGCAAGCTTGGGCTTGAAATAGATTATATGATAATCTTTTCTAGGATTAGAATAGAATTGATTTTTTTTAGGAAAATTTGAAGCACTTATTTCAACCAAGATTTGCTTCAAACTTCAACTAAATTTCTCTTTAATTCTTGGTTCCAAATTCCGACATTAAATTTTCTGACATAACCCGTTTGAGCTCCAAAAACCTAGCAAAACATTAAAAGAAAAATTATTACTAAAAAGCATATCAATTACTATAAAAAAAACCAAATAAAAACAATAAATACATATATAAAATAAAACACTTAATGATACTTTTGATGTACAATCAACAACAACAACAACAATAAGAATAACAACAACAACAATAACAATAAGAGTAATAATAGAAGAAGATAAAGTTGATGAGAACTTTGAGATGAAAAATCAATATGAGGATTAAACAATGATAACAATAAATGTCAAGGTTAGAGGATCCACTAATGGTATTTCAAATTAGTATAAATTGTTATTATTCAACTGGAAACCACACATAAAAGAGTTTCTAATCATATTATAAATTGTTAACTTGATTACATTAATTATGTTATTCAAATACTGGTAATACTTGTAAATGTTGTCAGGTATTCATGATTATAACTTATGCTAACAACAAATCAAGTTCCTTTCATAGCATAAATATCGGTTACACCATACGATTGGGTTATAACAGTGCCAAGTATTTGTTATACAACATAAATTTAGATTAGCCATTTAATAAGCAAAGTATTAAGAATGAACAAGATAACAAATACAAAACATCAAAGTCCATGTTGAGTTTGTATTAAACTTATTCTTACACCATTAGTATAACCTTGACATAATAAACTTAACCAAACATAATAAAAGAGAGAAACATAAATAAACAAGATAAGAACATAAATAAAATAAAAGTTAACTAAGTAAAGGAAAGGAAATGAAAGGCATAAACAAGATATTAATGAAAGCAAAACTTTAGCATTAAAAAAATACAAAGAGAGAAAGCAAGAGCATGATCTTAATCTGGAAACCAATATACCTAAATAAATGAAAAAAGCCTTTTTTTTATAGGCCAAAATTGAGAACTATTGATTTGTTGACTAATTTTTAAGTGGGTGGCCAAGTCTTGACTTGGTGACAATCCTTATCTTCTTGTCTAAATAAAATGACATTATTAATGTTAGAATTCGAACAAACTTAAATAATTAAAGTTTTAGAAAATTATCTCAGATTCTAGAAAAAAAGCAATTGAGGTCATTTAGACTTTTATAACTCAAGATATGGGTTAAATACTGAACAGTATCTAGGCTGCAGGAGAAATTTAGACTTCCTGTTGTTACTAAGATTTGGACTTCCAAACAGCAAAATTGAGTCTTACCTTCCACATGAATGTTGTAAGCCTCATTACTTTGTTATCCTAATAACAGTTTTGTCAAATGGTTTTAATTGTAGCAAAAATAGAGTTTTTTTTTTAATGTCAATAACTACCTTGTCCCCTCAACCAAAACGAGACATTGTCCTCAATGTTCTAAGATAGAAAAATAGAGTATAGAAGATATCACCTAAAACACCGAATACTCACAAATCTAAAACACACTTAAACAAATATAGAAAATAACAAAAAAAAACTAATATTCTATTAATAAAACATAAAGGCATAAGGTTTCACAAACAAAGGCTTAAATCCAATCTAAGCTTTTTACGGCTTTCTTAGTTGACCAATTTATGCGACTCATGGAGGGATCAATTACAGGGATGAAAGATTGTAATTGGTCAATCAATTATTTAGTAGTAGTAGCAGAGATTACAATTTGTTATTCCAAAGATGTTAGAAATTTCTGTTCCACAGCATGATCAAGAAAAGACAACAACTTATTATAAAAAATCACTTACATTTAGCATACCTATGAGTTTATAGTGAATGTGCAGTTGAGCCCAAGAGAAAATATGAAAGATCTCTTCTAATGTGCCCAGACCACCTGGTAAGGCAATAAAGGCATCAATGTGTTTAAACATTGTATTCATTTGATTAAACATTGTGAAGATTTGTAGTTCCTCTCTAATTGTTTTTCCAATCATATCCTTATTTGCTAAAACTTTGGGGACGCCCCTAAAACTTTATTATCTCCTAAAAATATAGCTATTGACACTTCCTCTTTTAACCCAAAGCTCCACCCCTCATACACTAAATGAATCTTTCTCTTAGCTAATATTTGACTAAGATGATTTGTTGATTCTAAAATCTCTATTTCCTTCTCAAAACTAGATCCATCGAAAACACGAATGTTTTTTATGTGATGACTTGAGGAACTTGTCATTTCTACACACTTTTATATCTATTGAATGTATAAGTTGAGTAGAAATAAAGGGAAGGAAGAGAAGATTTTATTGATGAGAAATTAAAAATGCAATCATATCACTTATATGTAGGCCAGCTCGAGCCTCTCTCTCTAGAAACATATATATGTACAGGTAGTTATGATTGTGACTCACATCTTTCATTGGTTTTACATCTAACAACGACTTAAATGCCCTCTATGGGTCGTGGATAGGCTTCCCATCCAGTTTTCTTAAAAATTGGCAAATAGGGTCATTTTTTAGTCAGATTCCTAAAACTACATCAAGCATGTCCTTTATAAAAATAGGACCATAAATCATATATTGCATGATACATATCTCCACTATGATGAGGCTTAAGAGTCAATAGAAGATTATCTAAAGACTCTCTATGTTTTAAAATAACTATCACCTTTTAACAAACTTCATATGTTTTTCACAATACATATAAGTCTTTGAATATGGTGGGCTAGTAAAATTCACTTTTTAAGATTTTTACAATGTTTTTTTAATAAGAAATGATCCTTACATGCCTTAGAGTGATAACATTTAATGACATTACTTACCTCATTGTTAGAAATGCATTTTTGAAAATTTGATTAGGACAATATTTGAATAAGTAAGGGTTATCCCAATAAAAGTTTTGCACGTCACTCAAAAACTTTCTTTTGTCTTGGTTATCCAAATGAGTTGGAAAGTAATCATCAATTAGTATGATATCAAATGCCAAATCTATTATCAATTTTCATAAATGATTCGCGATAATATTTTTGGTGCCTTTTTCATCATCGATTTCTTCATTTTTGGTCATAGCTTAAAGAAATAGAAGTTCTGGTGGGGAACTAGTCTTTTCTTTGAATGTTTAGATTTAACCCCTTCCTTACCCTTGGAGATTGATTCATCATCTTTCTCACAAGGTTCAAGAATTGGTTTTTGAATAACCTTACCACTGCAAAGAGTGATGGCTGATTTGACTTGATCCATATATTGACTTCCAGAACTACTTGCATTTGCATTGTATTGCCCCTTGAGATTTTGCTATGGTTGGGATGGAAACTTACCTTTCTCTACAAAACTGAGAGCAGATATGAATTTTGTAAGAGTATCTTTAAAATCTGTCATGTTAGTATTGATTATCTCTTGTTTTTCAATGAAAGCATGCAATGTTTCTTCAAGATTTCTTCTAAGAGGTGGAGCATAAGGAGATGCATATCCATGAAAATTTTAGAAATTATGGTGTGCTTGAAACGGTGGATCTGAAGTTTGTACATTGTTATTATCACTCTTCCAACTAAAATTTAGGTGATTTCTCCAACTAGGGTTGTATGTTTGCGAGTATGGGTTGTTGTTGGGCCTTTGGAAACTATTTAAAGTATGGGTTTGTTCATGGAGACAATACTTAAAAGAATGCAAGGTTGGACAGTTATTGGTTGAGTGTTCATTTTTTTCACATATTTGACACATAATGTTTTCAACATATTTTAATTGACCACTCTTTTTCAATTCTAGTGTCTTGACTTTTCTAGCTAAAGATGTAAACATAGCTTGGAGGTCATGATCCTCCCTAAGGTTGAACATTACTCCACTAGATATATGAGGTTAAGTTTTACCTAGTGCCTTATAAGTACCCATGGTGTCCTAATTTTGAGCATTTTCAGCTAACAAATCCAATTACTTCATTGCTTCATCAGGGTCTTTATCTTTAAAAGTTTCATGGCACATTAATTCCACCATTTGCCTATCTTTAGGTGTTAACCCTTCATAAAAATATGAAAGTAATCTTTATATTTAAAAACCATGATGAGGGCAAGTTTTAAAAATGTCTTGATACCTATCCCAACATTGGTAAAATATTTCTCCTAGTTTTTTAGTGAAAATTATGATTTATCTTTTGAAAGAGTTTGTTCTGTACGAAAGAAAAAACTTCTTTAGAAACTATTATGGCATTTTATCCCAAGCACGAATAGATCCTATTCTTAAATTTTATTGTCATGTTTTAGCTTTATCTTTCAATAAAAAAAAAAGCTTTAATCTGATGGTGTTCATGCTACAATTTGAGTCATTATAGGTGTTACAGACCTCCTCAATTCTCTTATATGCAAGTATGGATTTTCTAAATCTATGCCACAAAAAGAAGGTAAAAGTTGAATTATGTTTAGCTTAAAATTAAAATGAGATATATCAATAGAGAAAATTATACATGATGGTGCACTTATTCTTATCGGATTCATATGGTCTCTAAACATTTTGACATGTTTATTCTCATTATTCTCGTTATGAAGTGACTATTTATCTTCAATCATATTTTCAAAAAATAATAAGGATATCCTACAAAGTCTACCACTTAATATACGTGACCACATTCTCATGCAGATGAAGGAAGAGAATAAAAGGAAGAAGAAAACAAAAGAAGAAACAAAGTTAGATACAAGAAAAATGAAAAATAAATAAATCAATACTATAATTTATATAAAAATCTACCTTTTAATAATGGTGCCAAAGACTTGACATGAACAAAAGATTAATAATTTTTCGAGTGCAGGAGTGTCAAAGTAATAAATAACTCAACAAGACCAAGGTCGAACCACCGAGAAATTAATTGTATAAATTATAAATAAAAACAACAACAACAACAACAACAATAATTGTAATAGTAATAGTAATAGAACAATAAGAAGAAGAAGAAGAAGAAGAAGAAGAAGAAGAAGAAGAAGAAGTTAGTGAAAACTTTAAGATGAAAGATCAATGTGATGATCAAACAATGATAACAACAAATGTCAAAGGTAGAGGATCTACTAATGGTATTTCAAACAAGTATAATATACACTCTTATTATTCAACTAGAAACCATACACAAAAGAGGTTCCAATTGGATTATAAATTGTGAACATAATTACATTAGTTATCTAATTTAAATAATATTAATAATTGTAAATGTTATCAGGTATTTATCATTATAACTTATGTTAACAACAAATCAAGTTTCTTTTAGAGCAAAAGTGTCGGTTACACCATACGATTGGGCTATGAAAGTGCCAAGTATTTGTTATACCAAGTGTTATACAACATAAATCTAGATTAACTATTTAAAAAGCAAAGTATTAAGAGTGAAGAAGATAACAAATACAAAACATATTAGTATCAAATATCAAAGTCCATGTTGAGTTTGTACTAAACTTATTCTTACATCATTAGTGTAACCTTTTCACCTTGACATAATAAACGAAAGAAACATAAATAAACAAGATAAAAACATATATAAGGTAAAAGTTAACAAAGTAAAGGAAGGAAATGAAAGGCATAAACAAGATATTAATCAAAGCAAAACTTAATCATTACAAAAATACAAAGAGACAAAGCAAGAGCATGATCTTAATCTGAAAACCAAGATGCCTAAATACATGGCAAATGCCTCCTTTTATAAGCCAAGATTAGGAACTATTGATTTGTTGACTAATTATTAAGTGGGTGGCAAACTCTTAACTTGGTGACATTCCTTATCTTTTTGTCTCAATAAAATATCATTGCTAACATTATAATTGAAACAAACTTAAATCATCAAAGTTTTACCAAATTATCTTAGCTTTCCAAGACAAAAAAAAATTGTATGACATGACCAAAAGATTGATATCTTCTCTCAAATGCAAGAGTGTTGAAGTCATAAATAACTCAGCAAGACTAGGGCCAAACCATAGGAAGATTAATTGTATAAATTATAAATAACAACAATAACAGGAGTACTAGTAATAGTAATAGTAATACTACTAATACTAATAATAATAATACTAATAATAATAGTAGTAGTAGTAGTAGTTGTAGAAGAGAAGAAGAAGAAGTTGATGAGAATTTTAAGATGAAAGATCAATGTAAGGATTAAACAATGATAACAACAAATATCAAGGTTAGAGGATCTACTAATGATATTTCAAATACGTATAGGACAAACTCTTTTTATTACTCAATTGGAAACCACTTTCAAAAGAGGTTCCAATCATATTATAAATGGTTAGCATAATTACATTAGTTATCTTATTTAAATAATACTAATACTTGTAAATATTGTCAAGTATTCATGATTATAACTTCTATTAACAACAAATCAAGTTCCTTTCATAGTACAAGTGCTGCTTATACTGTACGATTGGATTATAAAAGTGTTAATTATTTGTTATACCAAGCGTTATACAATATAAATCTAGATTAATCATTTAACAAGCAAAGTATTAAGCGTGAATAAGATAATAAATATAAAACATATTAGTATCAAACATTAAAGTCCATGTTGAGTTTACACAATATTTATTCTTACACTATTAGTGAAAGCTTTTTACCTTAACATAATAAATTTAGCTAAACACAATGAAAAAGAGAAATGTAAATAAACAACATAAGAACATAAGTATAGTAAAATAAATGAAAAGTATAAACAAGAGATTAAGGAAAATATAACATGAAATAAAACTTAAACCTTACAAAAATATAAAGAAAGAAATAAAGAGCATGATCTTGATCTGAAAACCAAGATACCTGAATACATGGAAAATGCCTCCTTTTATAGGCCAAAATTGAGAATTATTAATTTGATGACTAATTGATGAGTGGATGGCCATATCTTGACTTGGTGACAATCCTTATCTTCTTGTCTAAATAAAATGTCATTGATAACATCAGAATTTGAACCAGACCTCCACATGAAAGTTCTAGAAAATTATCTCAGCTTTCTACGAAAAAAATTGAGGTCTTTTGGACTTCTAGAACTTAAAATATAGGCTAAATGTTGAACAATATTTAGGTTATAGGACAAATTCAGACTTCTCTATTATTGCAATGATTTGGACTTCGAAACGGCAGATTTGAGTATTTCCTTTCCGTAAATGTTTTATGCTTATATTTTAGTTTTCCATCCATATAAAGCATACCTAAATCCAAGTCCTATAGCTCCAGTTATGATCCAATTACCGTATAGTATTCTAGTTTGAAATGAACCAACATCTCTTTTCTAAGCTTCACCCTCTCTTTGTTTTCTCAATTTTACTAGTTGAACTCATCAATCAATCTTTTGATTTATGTGATGGGGCTATATTTAAGATGAACATTTACCTTAAATTAAAGATAAATATCTATTTTTATCTCAAGTATATGGTCATTTTTATATTAAAATTTTATCAAACTTGATTTTTATCTTTATGGATTGTTATTTACTACATTGAAAATTATTTAACTGTGATCAAGAGTTTCACATCATATCCTTATCTATTTAACTTTTTTTTTTTAAAAAAATATTATTTACTGTGTAACAATACAAAAATGGATGTATATTTGGTAAATTTATTTTGGCTAATTAGTCCGTTATAAGAAGAAAGATCAAGTATGATTTTAAAAAATAAAGAGAAAAAAATATAAATCATTTTAAAATGATTAAGATCTTTAACTTTTTATCCTAGAGAAGAAATTTATTTTATTACTCTACAGTTTTGATAAATGTATTAAGATAACCACAGGAAGCAATGTAGAAGGTCGTTCGAGAGGGAGTGCTCATGCTTACGTGAGTAGACGTTATAGGTAAATATCAAGAAGTCCGTAGAGAAAGAGAGAAGGTAAAACTTAGAAGGAGGGGTTGATGATGCGCGTGCTTAATTCCCGACGGAGATGAATTATCCTCATCAATGCCTTATGCGAAGGATTTTCATCCGTACAAACAAGGATTTTCAAGCCACGCAATCATTCTAATTGTCATATTTCTTCCACTCACCAACAACTTCTAATTAAAGAGTTTATAAATTCTATCATCATTAATTTGCTTCTTCTTGTTTTTATTTTTTAAAATAACTATTAATCGGCTATTAGTACTGGCAGGAATATTCATAGGATATCATTTCTGCAATAATATGGACCAACAACATTTTTCTGTCTATCTCTCACTTTCTCGACCTGCAAATGATTATAAGTCAATGTATGATTGCTAGCTAGTGGCCTGGGGTGGGATCGGAGTAAGTACACACTAACTGACCACACATGTAAAGCAATCTGTGGAATAGATTTAGAGGCCACAGGGGCACCCGCGTGGGTCTTGTCTTTCTCTCTATATAGAATCCATTTGACAATCTGTGGTTTTATTTTATTTTGTTTTCTATTTGTTTTTATTTTTAACTTTCAGGTTTTTTTTCCAGAATTCAAAAAATAATGATCGGAAAGTTTTTGTAAACTATATCGAAAGTTATTTGAAAGTCAAAATTTGAGAAATTTTTCAGAATTTTTAATCTCATATAATATAAAAATATTTAATATTGTATGATTTATCAAACATTTTTATTATATCTCAAAATCTGTAGTAGTAGCTTCCATCGTCACCACCTGCCCTTTCTTTTTCATAATAGGTCATTCTACTTCCCCACCTCATTCCCACTTACAAATAGTACAGTACTGTTAAATGGATACATGCTCGCTGCTTTGTGTCTCCCATGAATATTTCGCGGTGGCTAGCTAGGTACTAAATTAATAAAACTAAAAAAAGCCATTTTAATTACTTCACTATTCATTGGGTCATATTTTTCATAGTTTCCTCGATTTCTAAAGATAATTAAGAGTTCATGCTACAAAGGTATCTTCGATTGTTACTTCACATTGGGTATATTTTTTATAATTTTCTCATTTCTAAAGATAATTAAGAGTTAAGTATTTCTTACCCATTACTTTTTTTTCTTTTCTATATATTATATTTTAATTTTTTGATTTAATTTATATCATGTTTATATACTTCATTTTAGAGAAAGGTGAAAAAAATTGAAAACAAGAGTGAGCAAAAAGAAAAATTTGACAAAGGCTTTTATGTCCTTCATGTTTACATTTTTTTTTCACATTTCAGTAAGTAAACTTCTTCTTTTTTTAATTGTATTCTTATAAGTTATGTAGACATGATTTTATATGTTGGAATCTATTTTGATTTACATGCTTTCAAATACCTAATGTGTCATTGAATATTATAAGAGTAAATTAAATACTATTTTAAAAAAAAAATAAGTTTTAGGCTGTTCTTAAAACAAAAACTTAAAAAATTAAGAAATAAATTGATATTTATATAAAACAATAGAACCATTCTTGCTTACATTGTTTAAAAGATGTGAAAAAGTAATTTGGTCTTTCAATTTTTATATTTTCTATATTTGAAGCCTTTTTAACTTTTATATTTCAATCATAAAACTTCATTTATTTTGCATTGTAGTCTCTAACTATTATTAAAGAAAAAAGAAAGTTATAAACAAAAAATTAAAATTCTTGGGTGATCACGATTATAATATCTATGAATTCATCTGTGAAAGGATAATTCAATAGAGATGATTTTTACCCTCAATAATCTAAAACATAGATGAAGGCTTGATAACTTTTTTATTTAATTTGATTTTGAATTTTTAGTTTGATTAAAAAGTATTTTATACTTAGAAAAAAGATCTTAAAGGTCCATATCTTTTTTTCTTAATGTTTCTAGGTTAAAAAAGCTAAATTTGAGCTTTTTAATTCTAAAAAACTTGGATCTTGACTTTTTAATCACCAAAATCACCTCTAATAATAAGAAAATGATAAGCAAATATGGTTGTTAATTTTCACGGTCTTGAGTGATTAATCAAGGTGCATATAAGCTAATTCAGATATCCATATTAAAAAAAAAATTATAATAGGTAGATGACATATCATTTGTTGAATTAAAAAAAAAATTAGGGTCATCCTCTTTTATATTTAAAATGGAAAAATAGGTGCAAGGTTTAGGCTTCTAAGTCCATGAGTGTTTGGACTTTTTAATTTTAACCTAGACGTGCAAGCCCACCTATCTAGCTCCAGCGTGCTTGGTTTTTTTTTTCAATGATTCTTTTTTTTATTTGATTTTTTTTATAATAAGACTTTTGAAATAAATTTATTAGAATAATATTTAAATAATTATCTTATTATGCCATAGTTTTCAAATGATATTTGAGATTTTTATGCTAAAATTAACAATTATTTTCTATATAATTATATATAAATCTAATATTTGGTTTTTAACTTGTATTAATAATTTTTATTATTATCTATCAGTTCATGTATTTTTTAATTTATTAAATTAAGACTATGTAGCATCTTTTTAATTTATTTTCTTAAATCATTTTGTGAAAAAAAATATTTATAAAGATGACATTTTCTTCTATTACATTGTAAAATTACTTAAAATCCTATTTACAACATAGCATGGATATCGTGGCGAGTACATCAATCGAATATTAAGGACAGTAACGCACCTTTTATTGAGAGAAACTAATTCCCTTTCACTCTTACGAGC
The DNA here is from genome assembly GCA_015708895.1 of Populus ilicifolia. NCBI lineage: Eukaryota > Viridiplantae > Streptophyta > Magnoliopsida > Malpighiales > Salicaceae > Populus > Populus ilicifolia. Next base: position 27,354 of record SRLM01001927.1, on the reverse strand, counting down.
ATTTAATTGTAATTAGCCTCTTTTTAGTGTTACACTACATTAACAAAAAATTAAATCCCTTATGAAATTTATTATACATCAAGATACAAATTACTATTTATTACAATATTGTAATTATAAATTTATCCTTAAAAAAAATGCAATAAGCTTTCAGGATAAGACTATCTTTTTATCATGACATAATTGTTTTTTTAAAGAAAATTGTATGGGATTAAATTGATAATTTTATTTTATTTTGTAAAATAAAATTATTAATTTAATCCTAAAATAAAAAAATCTAATACTTATAACAAAGTGATATTTTTGTATTTTAATTTCTTTAGAATAGTGTAATTACTTTGATACCCTTAAAAAAAACAATTGAACTCTCACCTAAAGGGTTTTTTCTTCATTTTATGTTGTTTTTATTGCAATTTTCAAGAGTACTCTAGGGTATTATTGTAAATTATATTTACTAAATATCATCTTTCATGGTAGTGTTTTAAAGGTATCAATGTCCTAGACCAGATAAGATAGTATGTATGCCAAGATTCACGATGATTTGATATTGGTGACCATTTATCCCCTTTTCTCCCCCACCCCCCACCATGAGTTTCACACCAACCCTTTAAAAATTCAAAAACAACCTTTTTAATTTATTGGTTCTTCAAATTTGGTTCTTTCTTTATTATGATTTTTTTATCTCTAATAATTTATTAAATTTAATTCTTATTATTTTGATTTTTTTTTGTAATCATAATATAGTTCAGCCATGAATTTCTCATGAAGGAGCTTTGATTTTGTGCTTGGATTTGATGGAGAGACCATTCGGCCTAGATTGTGTTTTGCCTTAGAATTTAGCTTGTATTTCATTTGATCGTGATGAGTTTTTAGAATGGTATAGTTTTACCTAATCTTGATTTATGCATGATGATGGGTTTAGTCTGACCTCTTTAATGGTTTGTTTGGCCAAATCAGGTCAGCTCATATATAGGTCTAATTTAGCCAGCAAAATAAACTTGTTACAAGCTTGTATGAGGTTTGATTTTGGTTGTATTAAGGTAACAAGTTTGTATGAGGTTTGATTTTGGTTGTATTAATAAGTATGAGTTGGGAACACATGGACTCTAAAGTTGGTTTAAGCTAATTAAGAAGTAAGATCCTTTTCTTACAAGGATCAACCAAATATTCTCCTCAGACTAAAAGGAAAATTCATTTATTATTATTCATATTATTTAGGAGAATATTTAGCAATAAATGAGAAAGTTTCCTAATCATGCAAGGAAATTAAAGGGGTTGTCAAATATAAATCCTAAGTATAAAAGGATTATTTAATGTTAAAGATATGATTCTCCTAGTTAGATAAGGAAAATGACATGTGACTATAAGAGGAATCAATTTCTAAGAGTATTTTTTATATTGGAAATCCTCGTTCTATATAAAAAAAAACACTTCAATAGTTAAATTCTTATTCGGATTAGATTTCCTAGCATCTAAATAATTTTAAAAGTTGGCTAAGCAATCATAAAATATCTAGAAAGGTAGATCTCGACCAAGAGTTATTTAAATTAGAGAATTAAGATATTTTATCTTGTTTTTCTTCCTATTATATGAGAAATAACAAACTATTGTCCAGACTTCTTGTTTTTATTATTATTTCTATGTTTGAGCTTAATTTACTTCTTGTTTTTATTATTATTTCAATATTTGAGCTTAACTAATATTTTTATTTTTTGCTAAGATCCAAGGCTTATTTGGATCAAGGTTTGGATTTACTAGTAAAATTTTTATATCAGTTTTCTAAGTTAATCAAGTTAGCCCTCTAATGATAGATCCATTAAGATTAATTTCTTATAATTATTTAAACACATGTAAAGACTTTTTTATATATAAGGTTTCATCCTTCTTTTTTTAATTGCCAATTTTTTTAGACTTAACAAGTTTTTATTTTAAATCATAAATAATTTTTATTTTATGATTTCACCCTCTTATCTTTTTTTTCCTATCAAATTTAATTACCATTATTTTGATAGTTATTTTTTTCTTTAACAAGTTTTTAAAATTTAATTTTTTATATTGGCTCATAATAAACTTTTTAATTAGACTAAGATCCAAGGTTTCATGAATTGCGAGTTTTTAAAATTTGATAAGGTATAGGATATTTGTCCAATTTTGCTTAGTTTTTATAAATGTTTTTTTGAATTTCACCCCTTATAACTTTTTTTAATCTTTAAAATTTTATCTATATTCTTTTAATTGTTGTTTATTTTATTTGGAATCATTTTTTTTAATTGCATTCCCCTTGGTTTTTTCTATAAAATTTTATCCTCATTATTTTTTATTAAATTAGTTGAGAATTGAACTTTTTGATTGAATCTAGGTTATGAGTTATGACTTTTAGAAAATAGACCAGGTTTAAGAGATTTGCTGGTTTGCTTTGTTTTTTTCCTTTTTCTTAAAATGATTTTTTTAATTTTTATTTTATTTTTTGTTTAGTTTTGTTAGTAAATGTGTTTTGATTATATTGCATTAGCTCTCAATAATTTCTTTTTATTTCATCCCTATTATTATTTTTATCTATAAATAATCTAAGAAATTATATTTTGTTTTCAATTTTGCTCCTTTTGATTTTCTAATATTTTAAACTGGTTGTATTTATTTTAATTGCAATTTATTTTTTGGGATAATTTTTATTTTTTTTTCAAATTTCATCATCCTCAAGTTTTTTTCAATCAAATTTTATTTCTATTTTTTTGTTGCAGTTTTTTTTGCAATTTGTTTCATTAATATTTTTACATGATTTAATCCTTAAGAATTATATTTGTTGAAAGTTAAATTTCTCAATTGAATTTAGGTATAAGATTTCACATGTTACAGGTTTTAGAGATTAAACTAAATTTAAAAAGTTCATCTAGGTTTACTTCATTTTCTCTCTTTCTCTAAACTTATTTTTTTTATTTTTAATATTTTTTTATTTGGGTTTTGTTTATTAGGTTAGTCCTCTATAATTGTTTTCAATTGGACCCTTTAATATTTCAAATTTGGTATTTATTATTTTAATTGCTATTTATTTTTTATTTTTTTTGAAAAATTATCCTCCTAAATTGTTTTTCTCTACAATTTTATCCTTGTTTTTTTGTTTTTTTTTAAAAAATTATATTAGTTGACAATTAAGATTCTTTATTGAACTCTAGTCCATGATTTAATAAATATCAGGTTTTTAAGATTAGATTAGGTTTAAGAGGTTCATTTGAGTTTTCTTGATTTTTTTTTTAAGATGATATTTTTTTTTTGAAGTTTTACATTTTTATTTTTTAGAATTTTTCTTCTATTAGGTTAGCATTAGATTCTTTGATAATCTAGATAAGTTTAAGTATAGTTTTTTATCCTTTTTTTCCATACTATTTAAATTATCACTTCAACCAATAACTTGAAAATTATATTTTTTTAGCCTAACACTTTGTTTACATATTTTTTTTATCATACCACAATGAGGCACAAACAAAAAATATAGTTAATATTAACACAAAAGGCAATGCCTATCATGTTTTTATTTGCCTATTGCTGGTGACACGACAAAGAGATTAATGTCTTCTCCCAAGCGCAGGAGTGTCGAAGTAATAAATAATCCGGCAAGACCGGGGTCGAACCACAGGGAGGTTATTGTACAAATTATAAATAACAAAAATACAACAACAACAACAACAACAACAATAATAATAATAATAGTACTAGTAGTAGTAGTAATAGTAGTAACAACAATGATAAAGAAAAAGAAGAAGATGAGAACTTTGAGATGAAATATTAAAGCAAGGATTAACAATGATAATAACAAATGTCAAGGTTAGAGGTTCCACTAATGGTATGTCAAACAAGTATAGTATAAACTCTTATTATTCAATTGGAAACCACACACAAAGGAGGTTCCAATCATATTATAAATTGTTAACATGATTACATTAGTCATCTTATTCAATTAATGCTAATACTTGTAAATTTCGTCAAGCATTCATGATTATAACTTATGTTAACAACAAATCAAGTTCCTTTCATAGCTCAGGTGT